>MNPL01017729.1:0-13969 GCA_002081605.1 Tropilaelaps mercedesae | reverse complement strand
ATATATATATATATATATATATACTGCTGCTATGTGTTTTTGAATTCTAAGCGAGGGTTTTTTTCTAATGTTTGTTAACTTAGTGTCCAGGCGCTGGCTCGCCCATATTTTGTCCATTTGAGGGAACGGCCTTGGTCGAAGCTAGGCTAGAGTCCAGTAATCGGCGTTTGACCGAGTAGCTTAGTCGGTCGAGGCCGCGACTGATCCACAGGTCAATGAGTGGGCCTATTTTGCCGACAGGCCAAATCAACGCGTTGACGCTGAGAGATGGCAATGCCAAAGAGGCTTTTTCAGTTCGTTGGTCGACATGAAGCCATTCGTGCTCAGACAAACGCACGCACGTTAAATATATACTTTCCTCTCGCACTTACAATTACCGGTAAGTATAATAGAATAACCAACCCGCTAATTTTAGCCTGTAAAATAACTGCCTGGGCTATCGGTGGTTTACGTTCAGCTACCGGGCTAAGCGTCAAAGGCTGGTCGCGTTGGCCAGCTGGCAGTTGCACAATGCAGAGCAAAACGAACCCGGTTAGCCCTGCGAAGCTTTCGGTGACGACGGGTCTTGCAGATCTGTGTGCTACATTACAAACACAGAACGGGCTGCAAAGGACCCCGCGGAGGCAGTGAAATGCCGCTCAATCATTGCTCACGCATAACTCACAGGTGCCAGCCTAACTCCGCAGGCCGGCGGCACCGTCGAGGGGACTGAAGGATGAGTGCAAGCAGGTATACGCCCGCGTGTCTTTAGTTCGTAACGGTCCTGCTATTAAAGTTGGCGACACACAATAGAAGACGACAATTTTCGCTCTGAGTCTGATTCAGCACCACAAACATGATATGACTTATTCGTTTATTTTTTATTCGAATAATTGCGTCTTATTTACGCTCATATACATATATGCACTAGAGATGACCGACTAACAGAGACGTGTATATTTGATTTTGGCGTTCTGCTGTTAGCCGTCGAAATACAAAAAATCCATGACATGTACACACGTTGCCCAATTGTAATCATTTGCTGGCCTGGCAAACATGCAATTTATTATGTGCTAGTATTATAAAACGCATTCATTTACCACTATTTGGGAGAATATTACGACTGGAAAAATATAATATCTGCGATTTACATTCGTCATTTACTATCATCACATATCATGAAAAATGGTCGTCCTTCATTCATGCGTGCCGACTGCAATCGGGCATAAATATTTCTGACTTCTTCCCCATCTTCTATATCGGTATACAGCAAAACGACTCCATAGCTGTCCCTTCTCATGTGAAATTAGTCCTTCATATATTTTAGAGGATATCTAGACCTTTTACCTCCTCCCCCGCCTCCTCCTCCTCCGCCTCCTCCTCCGCCTCCTTCCCTTCCTCGTTCGCTACGCTCCGTTCGCTCTAAATTTATTTCTTTTAAAATATAAAAACCCCACGATCGCGCCGCTCCGACTGCAAAATAGTGACTATGGTCACGTGGCTCTTCGCTACCGCTTTTTATGCCCCAGCTCAGTGGCGTTTTTCCCGGTTCACTCACTCACTATATGTGGTTATATACAAGGTGGTTAGATTGCAATGCTTTTCCCGCTATGCACGTGAGCGATCGATCCGTTGAAGCGACTCTTCTGACCAATAATAGGTAGCAAATGTATCTATACTACACTATGAAGCAGGTCGCGTTCAGACGTGTGTGTGTGTGTGTGAATGCGCCAGTAACTACGGCCTGCGGGCTCACTTCGCCAAGACCCACACATTATACTCTAATCGTCAGAAAAGGCATTTACAATGTAGACCCAGAAATCGAGCTAAAAGCTGCCTGAGTAATCGTGGCCACTCTTGGCCAACAGCTCATTGTCATGTTGCACACTAGGTCACTTGGCATATTCGGTATGTGACCGACTGAAAATTACTTCCATACAAAATGACGTCGTTTTTATTTGAATGAATAGACCGGCCTTATTCGTATAACCTATCGAATACCTGGTCCCCCTAAACAGGTGTCGAAGGCGTGTATCGCCGCGGTACACGAAATCTGTTGTTGTGACCTAAACTAAATTAACGGTAAGCCTAACTTAGTTAAAATGTGTTGTTCACTATATAATAGAAAAGATACAATTCGTCTTAGTTACACAGGAAGACTCGCCATAAACGATGGGTCTCCGAGTGAAATCTAGGCGACGCGACTGCTTACGTTAGGCATACACCGCCTGTACTGGTACTATTTCAACGAATCCACGCTCGCCTCGACACTCAGCTACTAATTCCTCCCCTAATCGGCGTTGTTCTCAGCTTAATCGTATTTATCCTGTGGCACACTTAGAAGTATTTTCTGGACAAACGCCGTTATCTGCTGGATAACTCGCTTATAGACGTCGGGTTTATCTTTCCAGTAGATGGTGAGGAAGTAGACGGGGATGCCGGACAAGGCGATTCCCATCCCGACCAGCGTCTCCTCTGGCTGCGAGAAAAACGGCAGAACGACCAGAAAGAACGACACAACGAAGAAAAATACCGGAAAAATTATGTTCACCCGGATCGGCCGCTCGAGCTCGGGCTGCTTGATCCTCAGCCACAAGAGACCGGCAACGGACAACATCACGAACAGGGACTCACTGAACGCCGTGTAGTTGATCAGCGTGAAGACATCGGTATTGGAGAGGTACAGAAGCGACAGCAGACAGAGAAACACGAGCGAGGGGGCCGGCGTGTAGTATTTGACATTGATCATCGACAGGACGTTGGGCAGATGGCCCTGTCGGGCGCCGACGAAGAACAGCCGCGACGAGGCGAAGATACCGCCGTTGAGTCCGCCGAAGGTAGACAGCGCCACGAAGATCGGCATAATCCAGTGGAAGTTGCCGAACACCCGCTGGGCGAATGTCACCGCGACGGCGTTCGACGATGACACCTCGACGGCGGTGAGCACGACGAAGTAGCTGACGTTGGCCAACAGATAGATGATTGTTACGGTCGGCAGCGAAATGTAGATCGCGTACGGCAGATTGCGGAACGGGTTTTGCAGCTCTTCGGTGACGAAGTTCAGATAGTTCCAGCCGGCGTACGAGAACAGACCATTGTAGAACGACAGACAGATGAGGCCGGGGTCGGAGCTCGTGCCTTCCCAAAGGTTCTGCATGTTGACGGTGTGGCCGTTGAGCAGACTCACCATCCCGGCGCCGATGACAAGCAGCAACGCCACGACCTTCGTGAACATGAGCCAGTCCTGGAGGAACGTTGCCCATTTGACGTTGTAGCAGTTGATGAACGTTAGCAGACAGATGATCAGCGCGGCGATCAGCCGGACGGCGTGAGTCGGTGGATCGCAATTCTCGAAGAACGGCTCGAGTATGTAACGGGCGAACGTGATACCCGCAATGGCGTTCGACGTCGGTTGGATGACGAGTAGGCACACCCAGAGGAAGAGGAAGGCCGGCAGAGGGCCGAATGACTCGAAGATGTAGGCGTAGTCACCGCCCGACTTCGGGATGGCGGTGCCCAGCTCGGCATAACATATGGCCCCGATCATCGAGATGAAACCGCATGAAGTCCACACGACGAGGGCGAGACCAGGAGAGCCGGCGTAGCGGAGCACGCCGGTCGGCGAGATGAAGATGCCCGAACCGATAATCACCCCTATGATAACACTGACGCCGTTGAGCAGTCCGAGCCGTTTTTTCAGCTCGACAGCGCCGGCTGAGCGTACGGAACCAGCGTCTGAGCCTTTGATGATCGCTCCGCGTGTTGAATCGGTCGGAGTCGTCACCGACGAGCTGGGGCTCTGCGTGCCCGCCCGCACAGCCGGTGACATCAAGACATCACTAGCTCCCTTCTCTGAAGCCATGTCGGTCGGTGGACGAGATAGAGAATCGTACTCTGATGATGGATGAACCTGATCGATCGCGAAGGCAGATCGTCGACGAACACCGTCCTCGAATGAATCGCAGTGATGGGAGGCGTTTTGTGGATCTGACTAAATCAGAACTGAACCTTTCACAATGAACACCCGAGGGGTTACTAACACGTGTGTAGCCATAAAGAAAGCAGATAACGACGTCTCGATCTTCAGCACCTCCGTATCCTTTGCTGATGGCTGTTGCTCACGATGTCGTACGCACTTGTCGACAAGGCAGTCCGACAAAAATTCGACAACCTCCCATCAATATCCGTTAGCGCACTGTTGTAGTAGCTTCCAGCGGGCAATCCTTCCATACGCCCGAACGTGCACGTGGTACGTCCTCGAAGTGAACGCGACGGCGAAGTCGCCGCTCGGCGTCGAATTGCAGAGGCTGGATCACGGCCTTCACTGAGGTATCGATGTCGACACCACACACCGAAATCCCTCGTCTGATGAATGAACACCGCGTTCAACAAACACGAACGCACGACATGCACTCGCTCTAGCGACGAACAACTCACTCATCAGCGAACTCGCGTGGCTGCTGAGGATGATCTGCTTTCGTTCTCTACTTTCGTTCTCTACTTTCGTTCTCTACATTCGTCCTCTCTTCCTCGGCGTGGCCCCGATTGCCGGCGCCGGCTATGGCCGATAGTGGCGAGTAAACCACCCGACGGATGCCGCCTGGCCACGTGTCAGACCTCTTGACCGTGTGTCCACACACTCCGCCCCCTCATATGTCGGACACGCGCCCCTGTCGCTATGGCGGCGTGTCGTCACCTGTGGACCCGGTGAACACTAACCGTTCCCTACTACTTGCGTCTGCCGGATGGAGTGAAGTTGTTTCAGGGAGTTGCGGTGATTTCAGCCAGACGACGCTGGCGCCGACTTGGGAGAACCGCGTGGTGGACCCGTAGGGCGCGGACATTTTGGCGGAAGCGACGGGGAGAGAGAACGGCGCGCGACCCTCGCTTCTCTTCGGGCACGGCTATGGCCAGTGGTCGGTTCTGCAGCTGAGCTGTGTGAATATTTGCTGAGAGTGAGCGGTTCTGGTTACCCTTTCTCGAACCCTCGCAGAAACGCATGATATGTCGATTCACGTAGAGCGACCGGACCGGCAGTTAGAGTAGCGTAACGCGGTCATTTGTATGTCCTCAAATGTTCGCCAGCACAACACTTCTTCATATGTGGCGTCGACAGGAAACGACGCCGTGTCGTGCTGACGCTAGCCTAAAGCGCCAAAAACAAAAATAGAACAACAAATTTATCTAAGGCAGAGCGGTTTAAGGTGGCCAACTACGCAACATCCGCAGCTCGAACTCGCAGGTAACGTTTGGCGTCCTTCGTAGTAGTTCTCTGAGTATGGAGCAAAATCGCTAAACGCCCTCACATGCCACAGCAACTGTTATGGACCACTGAATCAGCTCCAGGAAGAGGCTTGGGTATACGACAATCTCCGATATGTGAGAGAAGAGACAGCTTCTCAAAATCGAAAGCCGAGGCGTCGTCACGTTTTGCGTGCGTAACGCTCAAGCGGCCATTACCGCAGCCATAACCGAGCGCTGTGGATGTCTCATGCAGCCGCCATAGGGTTATTGATGAATGCAAGCGTCTCAATGCAAGTTGAACGCAACAACCATACGCGACTTGCGCTATACTGGACGAAGAACGTCGTTCGCACGCAACACCGCAAAAATCTTTACAGATGTCTCGCTTCTCGGAGGTGAGTTGAGCGCGTTTAGATGTGTACCGAACAAGCGGCAAAGCGAAATGCTGCGAGCGTGTGTCATGGCGATGCGGGTGAGGGATTTCCCTAGGGGAGAGGGACTGGGTGAGTTCACCCAACAGACTGAACCGCGCTATCGTTATTATTATCGACGTACGCAAATTGGAGCTTGAAGTCGAAATAAAGTCCTACATGTGCTATCGGCTAAAGATGCCCTCCCCTCCGTTCGGTAAACGATGAGGATGAGGAGAAAAGCTAAATATAACATGACCACAGCCATGGTATGACGCTTTTGATCAACGCATTTATTGGCAACATCGAGAGGGCCGTAGAACAAATATCAGGCCGCTATTCCTTACGCCATTCCATCTGTTTTGGCTGAGAAGAACGTACGCCTAATAACCTAGATAGGAAAACGGGTCTTGTATTGGGTGCTATTGTCGTTTAAGCTGTCAGCGTCGTTGTTCAGCGATGCTGCTTTTGGGGTCTAGCAATAAAAGTCATCGCCGCAATTTCACCCTAAACCTTGGCAAAGTCGCATGAGGTGAAGTCGTGATGGGCGGAAAAGAAGTTCGTGGTGTTTTATTTGCCCGGTGCAGGTTGTAGTCGGACATCTGGCTGAAGATTGCACATATAAAGTCGTTAGCAATAAGGCACAATAATGAAACTCGCTTCAGCAACGACAAATTAAAGCGCTCAGTCCATCATGGACAAAGCACTGGAGCTTCTCAGTAGTGACAACACATTTGCCTGCTTTAAAGTCGGAATTATATTTGAAGTAACTCATTTAAAAATGTCACGCAATATTAACTGTCAAACATCTTGTTCGCAACCCTGTGATGCAGTCGAAAGCTATTTTCTGGTTTTCATTGCGAAAACCACGCTTTAGCTAGTAGGTCGCCGATTATGCGAGACCTGCAAAACCTGTAATGCACGTATGGGTGAAGAGATTAGAGTGAAGCCTCTTTCTAGTCACTCCACTGATGAATATTGTGTCTGTTTACCAGCACACACTCTCCATGCAATGCTTATAGTGGGTACATTTTGTCGAATGCAGATTCAACTCGAAATCGCGCACGAAATGTTAGTCCAGGCCTTGCACAACGAACACACAGAGACCTTTTCATCGATATTTCAATCGTTTTAAATGCAAATGAAAATAACAGAGCTTTTGAAATGGTGCCTATGCCACAACAAGCTGATAAGAGTAGCAATTTTTATGGATCCAACTCAAGAATCGAACGACTTTTTTCCCTCAGAAGTGTCAAATGACGGCACAATTATTACAGTATGCAAAAGTGCAATTTGACATTGAGGCAAAACGAATCAGCAAGAAAAATGTTTTTTTTTGTTATATTTGCTGTTGCTTATTTCGATAACTTCGTAGTAACTTAGGGGCTCATATTACTCTTTGAAGGGCGTACCGCCAATTTTCGGATTTTCGTACGTCAAGGAAAGCCAAGACTGACGAAGAAGCTCAAAATATAGGCTGAAGACCTGAATCCGGCGCCTGCATGCCTAGAAAATTTCACCTTTATGCGACGGACTGGGTGTGGCGGCCACTATTTGATTAGAAGGCTATCGGCTCAAACCCGCATGACGGATATATTTCTTAATTTGAAGCTACCTCATGTATAGCAAAGAACCTCAATCATGTGTACGTCAGTAATAACATCTAAAATTATAGTGTCAGAAACCCAGATGAGTGCAATAGCACGCAGAGAACTAAAATCATACAGGCAATATTGGAATCGTGCTTGCATATGTCTACGTAAGCCGTTATTTAGTGCTGAAGTTCTGGGAAAGCATTATCCGGCTGAACTTTCGACATCTACATACCATAGAAGAACTCGTTAGTTAAACAACATGTCTTTGAAGAGTAGCGTATGCTCACCGAGGTTTCGTTATAAAAATTCGTGTTGAAATTTTTGGAAATCGAAAACTTCATGCACATTCTGTAGCAGGCTGGCTTCATTTGTGAATTCTTACGTGGAGAATAGAATTTAGAAGCGTATTCAACCGAAGCATTCATATGAGTAGCTAACGCTTGTATCCGCCCTCGAAATCGAATAAGGGCTCAAACAGTCCAAACGATTTCTTATTATATTACTACTGGGCCATGGGTTCGGCGCTCAATTTTTTATAACAAGTAACTGAGCCTCAAATATCAGTTGACGATAGCGATGATCAATAGCCATAATCCAGCTATACTTTTTAGTTTCACTTCATTTTCAGACATTTTTGCAACCCAGCCATAGTTGCTAACAGTTGTAAGCTTCAAATGCTTGTTGTCACGACTATTCACGTTGAAGGCTACACGTACAAAGACCTATAAGTAGAAGCAACTAATTCTGGGTTTTTCACCGATGACGCCTTTTACCGAGGGTGAGGAAATAAGGCAGGGCCGTCTCCTTTTATTACTACAAGTCTTCGTTCCTGCGAGGTTTCTCACAGTGTCTAATGGTTCTTCCCGTTTCAACCTTTTTTTAACCAACAAGTACTTCTCTATTTAGCCTTTCAATCTGTACCTATCGGTAGCGTTAATATAAATACGTTCATATTTCGGCGGGAGTGTCGCGAGGTTTGAATCCTGTGCTCACGAACAGGTTCTCTGCGACGACCTTCAGATCGACCGCAAAACTTTGCGCTTACTCCGTAGGCATTTATGCACTTCTGAACGCTCTGAACGTCAGAAAGATAGACTCGTTATAGGTGTGCTTATTTTCATTTAAGAGTGTGTTCCCGTCTGACAGCACAATACGAGAGGTGATATGCACGTGCACAAACAGCCGGCTTAGAGCTAGCGTTTCATTATTTAGTTACCTCTCCTTCTCTTCTTCGTTTGTCTTAGATGTGAGAGCATGGATGCCTCTTAAGTAAACGAAATGCAAAAGAATTATCTGAAAAGGAAGATAAAAGAAGGGAAACAATAAAGAATAAAAGATAGAAGAAACATAAAAGAAAGAGGCGTATTTAAATAGAGTGTGTCCGCTGTTGTAGAAACGGGAATTGTTTATCCAACAATCATTTTGCATGCATGACATAAGTTTAATATGTATTTAGATCTGTGTAATGCATTTTCGGTAGTTTAGGACCTCACTCTCAAAAAACTATTTGGCAATAAATCAAATGCAGGTACAATTATTTACAGCTAGAAAAATTGAAGTTTAAATAGTCAAATCCATTCATGATTTATTAAGCTATAAAGGAAGGCTGAAGGGAAAAATTGTCCCCAATTGTTGTTGTTTAAAAGCTTTGATATTATTATTACTATAGTGTCACATTATCATATTATGTTATTTGGTGTCTGTTTCCCCTCAATAACATCGAGGGAGTCGCCATGTTTTTAAATTGTTTACACGGTCAATTCTCGCTTGTTCACCGAACAACGATAAGTGACTGTCTTGCGGTCATTTGTCGCTAGCGCAGACCAATAGACCACAACCGGAGCAAAGCTTTTTAGTAGATTGCGTAATAACAGATCCGCTTCCTTATGAAGGTGTTGTAAATTTAGTAAGAAAATACTATCGGTTAAATTATACAACGCGATTGTAGCCTTCATATAAGCATTGCCTGTACAAACTCAAAAGCCTTTACGTTTTTAATTCCGTGCTATAATCATATTTCATCAGAGTATAACATGTTCAGTAACATAAGCGTTTTGTATGGTCGGATGCAAAACTCAGGTAGCTATATAAAAAAACATTAGTATTGCGTTATATTTCATCTGATCAAGCTGAGCAACAACTGCGCCCGTGGCCATAAATATCTTAAAAACTGATATACCTAAGAATTACAGACCAGAAACATTGTTCTGAGTCGCAAACTGAATCGATTTCGGATCTACCGACCTGCAACATGCATTCTGTACTGCGCGCTCGCTTCGTAGTTAACAGAAATACCCGTTAATAGATTTATTGAGACTATTCATTCGTCCATCATTAGATGAAACATTGCGTTTGAGCTGAACCTGAGTGTCTCGCTACTCGCTCAGACGAGCAGAGCTGCATCGATGACGTTTGACTCGCAAAACGCCTGGCGCAATTTGGAAAACTGATATGCCAGCAGTGGTCTGAGAATAAGTGTCACATTAAGGAGCATGCTGACATTCTACCTATTTCCTACGTTGACAGCCATAGTGAATAGCATTTCTAATCCTACCGCAATGGTCTCCACCACATTCTTTCGAAATGCTATCGTGATCGGACGAAGTAGCCGTATCACGTCCCATCAGCTATTTCCAATCCATCCGGCCCGCTCAAGTTCTAAGTTGGTGATTTTCTAGTATAACAAGGCGTGATTGTTTTGAGACTCCACTGTTAGACACGAAGAGATGGACAACAACCGATACAGGGATTAATTGGGGGCGTCGAACTAGCTCCTGTCGTATCTATTTCTTAATTTATTTCACCACCATGTGCTTCAGGCTATATCTGAGCAACATTTTCTTTAGTCTGTGTGACTGTCGTGATTTGGCAATACTTATGGCACATGAGATCATTCAAGACAGCTAGAAAGCGTCATACTCACCGAAAACTATTTCTATTTCTACAAAGCTGCGACCTCAGTACCATGGGAATATATATAAATATATCGTGTAGGAATTTTAAGATGTAAATGTAGAGTAGTGCCAGAGAGAACTTGGGATTTTCCGCAGGTTATTAATCAAAACTTTATGTTCAAGTAAATTTATGCATGCCCGCGGTGAAATTCAACGCTGTTCTTTTGAGTGCAACTAGTTTTGTAGCTACTTCAAGCTGTTGTAAAACTAGTTTTTTGCTCTGCTTTGTTCTTGTGTCTTATAAAATCTTCAGGAATGTTTTTCACCATTGAATTACGCAATCGCACGCGTTATCGTATAATTTTTTGCGACACCCCAATGGTGCGTCAAAATTGTACATTGACCCCTTCAAACATTAGAAGGCAAGAGAGTTTTCCCGATGTCTTCATTGAGTTGAAAACGAAAAGTGAATAATGTAGGGACATAGACTTCACTAGAAAGAATCCAGAAAGTTTTCTATCGTCCGCATAATTATAATCGAGAGCTTCAAGCGGTAGACACCCAAATCAATGGGGGAAATTGATGCTTCAAATTTCGCACTTCTCTTGCGAACTACCCCAAACATTTGTTCCTGTTCAGGTGAGTTTAGACCTTGTTAATGCTAAGTGCATGCACAAACCAATATGTAGTGATTTTGCCCAGCGTGCGGTGTCTTTCCAAATGGCACTGCTGTGAAAGGTCTATTACAGCCATTCGGATTACTGTTGTTGTATATCTGAGATGCATGTTTTTGTATTAGGCGTTCACTTAAAACTATTTTTTTAATTCAGCGCAAAGCGACATCTTACACGTCTTAATGACTCGGACCGCGATGCCGTGAACAGCAAGCTCTGCTGACTAACTCATTCTCGCATGCTTGATGGTCGTCGCATAAAAGTAAATACAGCACCCTTTTCGTTAGCGGCTTGGCGAAAAATCTCAGTGAACTGTTTACACTCGAACGATTATGCTAATAACTCAGACTAATGCAAAAGGCCTGGTTGGCACGTTTTATGAAAATACGCTTCAGTCGACACGGCGCCGCTGGCATCTTCCTTACACATGATCTCAACTTATCACACACGCCAATCTCAAGTGCACCACTTCTTTTGCTTCTTTCCGTATTACTGCCGCATCATCTCGCTGGCAAGGTTGAGCGATTAGGTACCGAGTCTAGCCGATCCTCCACTACCGCCTGTATCAGGTTCCAAATCGCCACGCGTCGGTGCTCAAAGTAAGGGCATTAACAGCGACGTCAGTCGGACATATTCGACGCACGCTGCCACACGTCGTACACGAGACCCTCGTGCCGGCTTGTTGTGTGGATGAACTATTCTAGCTTGGAGTCGTCGAGTTAACGATTAAGCGTGCGTGCCAACCCACTACAACAAGCAATTTGGTTGGCTCATCTCTAGTGATGCTTACACTCTCGAAGCTTGCATCGTCGCTAGGGATGAACTAGTTGTCATATACAGCTCTCGATTTCCTACAGAGGTTTGCACACAATGCTCTGAATCCATGAGCAGAATAACGACGAACTCGGTCTTCTTAGTCAACGCTAAGGTAGAAGCTACTTGTCGTTCAGGTGGATTTAAAACGTGCAGAAAATATACGATTCTCACTTGGTGCTGCGAATTCGGTCATCGTTTGCTGCTTAGGCTATGCGCGTTGAGATTAGAGGATAATCCGAACAAGCCGGAACGTAATTGCAATAAATAGAGAATCTCCCTTATCAGCCAATGTATCGATTGTACATGCAAGTTGTAAACTGTACATTGAGGTGCATCCTAGAACGCACTAATATGTAGCTGGGTTTAAACAGCACTTGTGACAAGACATTCACTCATCACAGACTCCGCTCAGAAATGTAGACTATACCTGCTCAATGGCGTCAACGGTATTCTGTCAGTACTTCTTACTTTATGGCTTTCATATCGCCGAACGATCGACGTTCGTGAATGCTGTGTGAATGTTTCGCTAAGAAATGCAAAAGACAGATTCGTTGTTAAGTTTTACCAAACTCACTATATAGTAAAGGATCCCCATTCCCTCCCCAAGCACTGCGATTCGCTAAAATGAGAAAGTTCGATCTCATCAAAAGTACATAAAACGTATGTGAAAGTACAATAGTCTGTATTCTTCTATATTCGGAATTTTTTAGATCACTGCAAATTAACGAGTGTTAGATTTAGCTTTACCGGCTCTAATAGCTATCCTAAATATGAGCTCCTCATAAATCAAGGGTATTAATTTATCATGATTTTTTGCAGCACTCTCGATCTCGTTACAGACATAGAGAATCAAATATCAACAATACATTGTCTTTTTTTGAAGATATGTATTGTAACCCGATTTGTTGCGGCAACGTATATTTTGGGTTTTCAAATCCCATTCCAGTGCAGCCTTTTCGAAACAAATGCAGCTTAACTCCATGAATGAGTTTAACGAAAGTGGACTGAGAAATTCTTCTTCCAAATACAAAGGGAGAGAAGATCGCGAGGGAATGAACGAAGAAAATTACGAGGGTGGGGATGTGCGGAGTCCTTTGGCGCTATCACGACTGACCTGCAGCCACTTGAGTACGACCGGTGTTTAACCAGAATCCTCTATCGCTCTACAGTGGTTGACCAAATTGGATGTCCAATATGGCTCAAGCACAGCTCAATTGTCCTATATCTGGACTCTGTGAGTGTGCCCCAGGGATTCCGACACGAACCGCACGTGTCGAAAGATCTCCTCCGGCCACGGGCGTTCCACCGCCGCTGCAACGTCGTCTGCGGTCCGCAGAGCGTTAAGGAGGTCCTCCAACTCTCGCAGCTCACGTTCACTGAATGCCCCGGCTGGTCCTGCGGGCGCGGCCGCTGCGCGCGCCTTGAGCAGCTCTTCTTGCAGCGACGCAATCTGCTCCTGAGATCTGGTGGTTCACCTACTCTGAAAAATCCTTCTGAGCATTGGATGCATAGACGGTTCACATAATCTTTGAGGGTCGTTTAATAAATTGTCCAAGCCAAGCGAGCGCGACAGTTGCCTCTTAGCTGGGTGAGTTCGTCATATATTTCGCAGTCGAAAGCATGGATCGCTCATGAATGACAACTTAGTTTTCAGCAGTTTGTATGTAGGTGTGTTGGATCGACAGTTGGGTCGATCTTCATAGACTGTTCACTTCACGTAGACATCGTCGACTGCCTCACAAAACATATATTTCACCTACACGTAATCTATGTAGCGCAGCTGTTTCCGCTCACGTTGAACTCGTCAAACTCGCGAAGCTTGGCATGGACGATGACCGGCAGCATTTGCTCCATTTTGGATCAAATGAAGTTACTGCGTCATAGAGAACACGTTTGGTTACGTTACCGTCCGAGTTCAGTAACTCCATTAAAGATCTACACACAACTAGATTAGTATTCGTCTTAGCTTGGCAGCATAAAATGTGCCTTTTAGGGAAGGCGTCCATGTGACTGGAGAAAACTTGTCGCGTAGTATCAGACGTAGTATCAAAATGCTGGACTGAGTGGCAGTTTGATGCAATACCGAACGACAGACATCACTTGTTTCTCTAAATTAAAATCCGATAGTCACACGGGACTTCGACAGTTTCGTACAAGATTGCATAGCTCTGGCGTATACATCTTCTAGCTCATCGACATGCGCGAAAACTACGTAGACGCAGATCATTCGTAATCGTATTTACGGGTCGCAGACACTGGTGAAATTCAATATGAAGCTGTTTGTTATTTAGGATTTTTGTGTGAATTTGTTCGCAGTACGTATGATATATATATATATATATATATATATATATATA
>MNPL01017727.1:26474-39118 GCA_002081605.1 Tropilaelaps mercedesae | reverse complement strand
AGACGGACCCCATATAAATGTAAATGTGCACGGGCGGGGATCGAACCCGTGCACCTACGCGTCTCCCCCAGTCGCAAGGCGCATACGAATGCACCAAGCCACCGAGCTCGACAGCTGGCTTACATCAGTACCACCGCAGATTATCCTATTACTTGTTATTATTATTATTATTTATTATTATTATTGTTATTATTATTATTATATTATTGTTGGTTGAATGTAATGCAAGATGATTATGTCGAGCCGTACTTATCGAAGAAAAGTTTACTAAATATTGGATAGATTACAAGCAGGCGTTATGTACTAGCGACTGAGTAGGGACGTTATCGGTAGAAGAATGCCTAATACGTAATTGCAGAAAGTGATTCAGTTGCAGCCTCTAATGTTTCTTTTGGCTCTTTCCGCTCTCGTCTGTGTGCCCTTTTAAAATTACCAACAGCGGGAAACCTACCATTTTTGTCTGATTGTTCTGAAAGGCAACTACCATACATGCAGTTACGTAGATATATACAATGAATTGCTTAAATTTGCTGGGAGCGTTCAGCTGAATAATGGCTAGAAAGAGACTACCAAATTAAATTCAAATACAACTTTAATGGGCCATGGAGGGGATCTGGATGTTTGTGCAAATTGCGCCTAATAACGTTAACGGCAATAATTGGTAATTCTGATTGAGCGGTTGAATTCTTGGACTGGTCGATACTCTACCGTGCTGCCGAAAGATATCACTAACGAATTATTTTCAGGTTATTCTGTCGTAGCGTGTGAGAGCAGAACAATGTACCCTACACCACTAAACAACAGAATTTACTCGGCCAAAAGCGAACAGTTAGTTTACCATCATTAAGTAAATGTCTGTTGTACGAGAAAGCCATGTCGAACTTATGATTTGTAACAGCAGAGGGTTTTACTTATATTGGCATAGTAGTATAAATCGGTCCTCAAATAAAGCGATTTTTTAACGACAAGTATATTTAATTGATTTATTCACCTTGGACTTTATCTTGGGTATTATTTTTCATTTCTCTATGCACACGTTGGGTTATATATTTAACCTTAGTCACGATCAGAACAAATGTATGATGTTTTACGACCATATTATTATGTGTATTACGAACCGTGTGAATAAACAATTTAAAAAATATTTTTTGACCAAAACTATAATATCATCCGAGTGGCAAAAAATTGGTTAGTGTCGAGGTTTGTAAGAGCACGATTGGTTCTGCGGGAGAAGGTGGCTACTAACCTGATGCTAATAGTGGAGTGGAAGCGGCTACATCGACATTACTTCACGCTGTTCTATTACAAGTGCCCGCAGCATCGACAGTGTTATAGCAGCGCTAATAATGAGCATCGACCCAATTTATTAGTGCCAGCATTTGTGAACAACCTCTGAATCTACCTAGCGCTGATGTACTATTCGCATCTGCGTGCGTCAGATTACGTGCATCTTCTGCAAACATGAATGAAGCAAATACGTGCAAAATGTGCAAATTGATCACAGATATCAAACAGTAGCTGCTCTGCACATATTTTGCACCTGCAATGCCGTACAAAACAATGACTGTATATTTTATGCAAGACCGCAGGTAATCAGTGCAAGAAAACGCTGGTCATACCGGCCGTGGAAGAGGGCTACACTGCTTCAAGCTGTACAAGCGTGCAAATTTTTACTTTTCTGTATGTAACAATCACTAAGCTTAAAAGATAAAAGAAAATGTAGGAGTATAGTGAATACGGCGAGGTATAGACACACCTATCTGCGTCTGGTCATATTTTTATATATGTATATACATGTACATATATGTATACAATGTCCGTATATGCCAAGACAAACGTCAGTATTCTTGAAAAGTGGTCTCGATACAGTATAGTAATAAATATTTTGTAATTTCTATAATCGGGTAAATTGCGCAATGTGGTACAAGAATATATTGTTAAACTTATTGGCGACTTGATTGATCCTTTAATAGTTACTATAAATTTTAAAATAAACGGAAAATATTATTTACTTTCAGAGTTCGACTATGCAACCTCGTATCAGCTCTGTGCTGCACCTCAGTGACTAAAAACTAATTTGTGTAATATTTTCTAGAACATTACGGCGATTGCCGACATTTCGATGAAATTTTAATTGTACGCCTCAAATAACCTTCAGATTGCTACACCATACTTCACAACAGTATATGATTTTGTATACTATGAGACTGTTATAAGCTATATATCAAACTTCAGATGTTTCTTAATAGAACACAGAAAAATTTGTTCATAAGCTACCATTTTTGCCTGGATAGTCTTGGTAAGATGCATATTCAAGTCAGGTTAAGGCGTCATAACTACATCAAGATCTCCCATACTACTCATTACGAAAATAATCGCATCATTCAGAGAATATTTGGTTAGTTCAATGACTATTTTTATATTTACATTTATTATTGTTATGAATATTAATGGACAGCATGGATGTGAATGTAAACAAAATGGTATATCCGGCGCCGATGATCCAACAGAGGCGAGTAACCGGTTGGTAGAGGGTGCCATCTTCCGACAGCCCACCGGAAAGTCCCTATTAAATGTAGGTGGTGTTTTTCGTAAACTTCCTTGTTTTTCATGTCTGCCCCCGGCAAACATTAATGTTTTTCCTTCGTAGTTATAGCCAACGGTCTGGTAACGGATGTGACAACTGTGTCTGCAAAAATCAATCGCAATGGTCTCCATATGGTTTCCAACGGTGATTTAACAACTATAGATCGCAACACAATTTTTTATCGGATATATGCTTCTCCGACCATAGTTTAGTAATCAATACTATACCAATGTCATTTATTGTTACGCATGCGCTATGTAACTCAATGAGGTCAGGATTCGCTATGGCGCATGCATATAGGAGGTATAAACATTTTAATAGATGGGCCATAGGATGTGATGAGCTAGTCGTGCAGGAAAGACGTGGAGAGAATCGACGCGAGGTGAGAAAGACTGTGATCATGACGCTACAGAAGAACGTCTGCTATAGGAACAGGAAGAGGAAGAGATGAAGTGACCACGAGGTTAAATTTTTAATCATGGAATACAAAGACCCATTATTTTGAGGAGGTTGATCGAAAGCTTTGCTTTGAGGTAGCCTGGAAAGCTAAATGTGACAAACTTGTGTAACCAAAAGATCTCATGAAAGTTTGACCCCTTGAAACCAGCTTCTGTAATTCTACGCAGACCAGTATGGTTGACTACCGCAATTTTGGTGGTTATCATGATAACGAAATGATGCTTCGAGCTACCTATTCAGGGTGAGACTTCATCTGTGTGTATTTAGTACACAAGCTTTTTATGTGCGCATATCAACCATAACAAATGTACTTTTTGAACATATATATTTACGTTTAATTTCCACAAATTTCTGTTCCTCGGACTTGGGGTCCATCCGAGGTGAGTTTCGATCCAATCTGGGCTTCTGATGTTCAAAGCGATTATGTGTTGGAGTACCCTATTGCACCTATGGAGCAACCAGTATTATCTTCGTGTATTTGGGCAAAAACGAAGCCACCGTAAGGCCACTCGCGACTTACGGCCCATGTTCCAAGGGAGACCTAATGCAGCCCTCCTATTGGCGAGGCATAACCAAGAAAAATGTCTGCTATACGCTGCCGTCGTCTCTTCTGACAAAAAAGCTTCCTAGAGGCCACAGAAGTTACTCACAGAGAACAGCAATTGCAATCGCTCCACCATGACAGCGTGCTCGGAACTGGTGGGCGACATCAGGCGAATTTTGTCTAAACCTTCGCAGCCATCGTTAACAATGGTTGTGTATTTCAAAGTGGCCTTTGGTTTTGGCCCACGAGTTGCCTTGTTGGAGACTTTGGCGGGAATGGAGGTTTCTGCTAACATCCTAGGCTTGATAGTGGCCATCCTACAGGAGAACTAAATCGGAATCGACGATAGAGTCGCGTAGCTCCTCCCTTCTCGCAAAAAACAAGAGGTACGCCGGAAGACGACCGCAGCCCTTTACTGTTCTCGGTTTTACTCAAGGAGTTGCTACTCTGAGTTGAAGCAAACGTGATCCGATCAACGTTATTTTATATGCAGAAGACAAGACCCTCATCTCCTATTCATTTCAATGGCCTTGTGTCTGCTTCATTTAAAAGTCGCGCAGATAGACATTGGAGATTAATTGGGACGACTTGAACCAGGTAGGCCTCGAGCTCATAAATCGTTTGAAAGCGTCCCATATCCTACGTGTTCTCGTCTCACACCGTGCGACTCGAAACAGACTCGTGTATCCCCTTGCAGACAGTCGACAGGCAAAGGTGCTCTCGTCTTGGGAGGAAAAATTCGCAGATATTGATCCTGGCTTCCTAAACTCGTGGGCAATGAACGATGACATGTGCTCTGTCCCTAGATGTTTACCACGAGCCTGCCCCCGCATGTATATGTGCACGATGCGGTCATATTTACGGAGGATACCATATGGCAAAATGTATCCATGCCACTTGCTGGTCTTCCTAACAAGCTTAGCTTAATACAGCCGAGGATCTAGCAAGGAATAGCACTCACCATGAGATTGTTCTTGATCGTGCTCGATATGATCAAAGCCCATTATCGGCCTCTCTCTATATACACTTATTGTACTAGGCGATAAGTGTTTCATAAATGATGAAATAACACGAGTATATACTCCGTGTATACGAATATATATATATATATATATTTCGTAAATACTTATAGTTTTTGCTATGATTCAAACCATTGACAAATTCGAGTCAATATACTGAATTAAATTTTAGTAATTTTTGCGTTATTTTGCTATTTACCCGGTTAAATATAAGCAAGCATAAGATATAAAAAGGTTTGTGCACAAATTCAGAGAGCTAACTCGCGATAATTCGTTTTGTTGCAAGGGTACTCAACTTCCGACTGCGGTTGGAGTAAAGATTAAGGAGAAATATTTACATTGATTGATCTTATTCGAAACTAATTTAAAAATTGGAGCATGCAATACGCTTCAGCTATCCAAAATACACTTCAAATTTGCAGATTAGTGAAGAACATTAAAAGCTAAAGCATTTTGAAGTAAAAAAAGTAAGGAACGCCAGAATGCTTGACTGCGATCTCACCAAAGCATATGGTTTGAAATTTTTATGTTCTGGCAGCGACTGTACCTCTGTGATTACAAAAAATTGCTTTATCACAATTAGTTAGGCTATATATATATATATATATATATATACAGGGGCTGTACCCACGTTGTGTTACCTTAAATTGTAAACCTTCAGTAGTTCGTCAATATGTCTCTTATGGTAAAGACGCTATACTTTGCGACTGTGTCTGTATGAGCTTGGCTACTATGAAACTGTTCCAAAGTTTTATCTGTGCTTCGTATTCTTAAACATAAAATACCAAAACAAGGGATTGCACACCAGCATAGCTAATTAAATGGTTTTAATAATGTGAAGTACAGGTGGCTTCACCTTTGCATTAGCTTTTTTCTTGAAATCCAGCGATTGGAGGGTCGACTCTATAAATCAACCAGCGGATGGTTAGTAGCACCCTTAACCTAAACTAACCATTTAAGAGACTGAATACATTTATTTAACGCTTCTCCGGATCGTTCTCCGTGAATTTCGTTAAGTCGTGTCTGCCTTCTATCAATACCAGTATGCTCTCTTCAGTAGTTACAACCAATAGTCTGCCAGTGGATGTAGCTATTGTTTTTATATAAGTTCGACAGTTTCCATCTGGTTTTGTTGAAATACATACTTTCTTCCTCAGAATCTCAGTCACGCTGCGGTAACCTAAATCTGTCATTCCAACACAACTCATAATTGTATATATTTTAATCTTATTCATTGACTCTTGAGTTTGATTGATTTTATATAAACTATTTCTACGCACCAAAGCAAGACCTTTTGATTTATTTAAGCAAAACGGATAAAGCACATCTTTATTGTTCATTTCCACAATTGCAAAACGCATGGCCTATGACGACCTGAGACAAATTCCCTAGTTCGGAATTACAGCCACTTGTGAGGATAGGTTCTCTAGCCTTTGCACACGGCGTCTTTAGTTCAGAACTTTTTGCTACTCATTCAGTATTCACTACTTCTCCGCGAGAACCCGAAGCACTCACGGGTCCTACCATCAAAATAGCTCCGTTTTGTGAAAAGTAAACGCCGTCCCTGTACATGGTATGAGTGCTACGTTGGATGTAGGAGACGTCTCAAAACAATACGGTTGAATATAAAAGCATACCCGCCATGACTTTACGGACCTATTCGCAATATTTCCCTGAATCTAACCGTCACAGCGCCTGTTATTATGGGAATGGAGCAAACGATCGGTTTGATGTTAACAGGGTCACATAATAACCACGTATTGAGCTAACTCTCCACTGTACGTCAAACGTCTTCGATTGAATCACACGCAAACATCAATGAGATCTTGCATAGACCTGGTAATGCAAAAATGCGGATACATTACATAACGTAGCACCGCCAAGCCTCGAGAAACGGTAGCTCGCATGCCGCTCATGCATTTCTGGGGTTCTCCCACATTTCTGTTTCTGAGTTAAACCTTATTGCTGTGGATATAGGATAAGCGAGTTCGTCATCGCGGATATGTCTTTTCATTAATATTAATTCAACAACATATTTCTGTGAAAACATTAAACAAACCTATTATATGTAATACGATAGTTTTATTCCATAAAGTATTCTCATCCTATTAAAATGTACGTCAGTATATATATATATATATATATATATATATATATGAACGACGTTACGATACCGCAGGTCACCGGCGGCATACAGCAAATCGACAAGATGAGTGCCCCTTTGCCAGAAATCATCTACGTTGGCTAGAAGTCTCGTAAACGTTTGTAGGTCTCCGTGAAATAGCGAGCGAATCAAATGATTAAGTGGATTCGAATTAATAGAGTCGTTCGTAACTAAAAACTGTTGATGGGCGGATGAACAAGTCGACAGTTGTCAAGTCCTCCTCTGCTGTCGAACGACAGCTATGTTCTACGTCTGTTTATAGAACTTCGAAAGGAGATGCAATAGAAACCTACCTTTAATTCAAATAAGGCTAAACCTTGCCGGACCAGCACACTCAGCCAAAGTTGAAAAGTCGACGAACACGTGTCAGGATCCTGAATTCCATATCATACTGAACGTTGCATTACATTCTTGATGATCATTATGGAATAGTTACACTTTGCGAACAGATGTAGAGTACATTCATTATAGACTAAAAAAAAAAGAGCAAGATCAATGAACTTAGACGAAACGTTTCACCCACATAAGAACCTCATTTGCCACTTAGCCCAAATATCCGACATTCACCAATGGCTGCCAGTACGCGGTTGAAACCACGAATGACAGAGGCTCTTCGCCTGTCAAGTTTGGCTGAGTTACCGGACAAAAGGTGGCATGCTGCGTGAAATCTCAGCTCGTTTCTCTTTCGTTCCCTGTAATACCAAATCGGTGTAGGGCACGACATCTTTATGATAATAACAATAATATTCATTATTATTACTATTATTATTATTGTTATTATTATTATTATTATTATTATTATTATTATTATTATTATTATTATTATTCCTCCTTAACAACAACTATATGCTGGATATCCATGAATTCAATGCGGTCAATCGCGAGGGGCGAACATCGCCTTTTGCTTAGAACCGTATTGCCCTTTCAGCGTATCTAAGGCTGTCACAATCGAAAAAAGCGTCTTCGAGCTGTTCCCCGAAAAGGATGGCTATGCAGAAAGGCTTTGACCGAAAAGATTGGTTCTAGCCTACCAAGACAGCGTTGAGGAGACATTTTTAAAACAAATTCTTGACTTATGCAACGGACAGGCCGTCAGGTCCTCAAATCTTCGTAAGCGTGATGTGCTTTCTTGCGAGCATGACCTTGACCGAAGTAACCACCGAAATGTCCGCCTGATAGACAATTTGGTCATAGGAGGAATGTTTGACAAGGAGCATGTTGTAGTTACAACGATGTTAAGATCGCCTCTCTCTCTCTCTTCACGATTTAAATACCCTTCTTCTAAATGATTTTGTACAAGGTCCCCCAGGGGTCCGTCTCAACGTCGTCCAAAAGTCTCTTCCAACAAAACGTTTTGCAAGACGCAGCATTACGTAGCAGGTTCCTGTTCTTTTGGTAGGACGACAGAGATTACGTCATATTGCGTTATTGCAGACTCTGTAATTTTTGAAGACAGACACGTGGGTTTACCCATATTAGAACTGATAACATCATCCGACACCGGTTAATTTGGTATCTGTACAGATGAAAAAGCCTAGAAGCGTCAGCTCTTACTGTGACTTCAACTATTAAAGCCCCACTGTTGGTGAGGGTTTTAATAGGATCTTTTCCTTTCCAATACTTATTTAGTACGTAAAGAAATATTTAGTAATAGAAACTCTGAGAACTTTTGTTGAACAGTCATAAAATAATTAACGCCATTTTCTTTTAATATCAACGTTTATTTATTTATTAGTATTATTATTTCTAATGAACGTCATGGATGTGAATGCGTCGTGTGTGCGAATAAGACTGTGCATTTGACGCCGATAGCCCGAAGTTATTACGAACTTCTCGGAGAGCGCTAGCAGCCCCAATGATAAGTACTTGATAAGTAAAAGTCATTCCTGTGCACGGCCCGAGCGCTGAGGCTTTCTGGCAATGTGACGATGCGGACAACCACACTGCACAGCGTAACACAGTTAAATCCCGAAAAATATATATATATATGATAAATACGCAACTAAGTAATTTATAGTAATGCAACGATGTCTTTAATGAGATTACCTCACCTTAGTGATTTGAAAACGGAAAGTATAACACACCTGTAGGCTGAAATAAATAATTCAATAGAACTGATGCAAATTGTTCCTTCTCAAAACCCGCGTATAAACAATTGTATAATTTTTAGATGAGCTAGAAAGCTAAATGTGACATATATGTGCAACATCTTTTAGAAGTTTGACCCCCTAATCCAGTTTCCGTGGTTCTACGCAGTAAAGTTGATTTTCGCGATTTTAGTGTTTATCATGACAACGAAATAATGTTTTACCTATTCAATGTGGAGCCTCACCAGTACATATCTACTAAATAAAATTTTTATGCATACATAATAGCCATAACAAATATACTTTTCGCACATATATATATTTACGTTTAATTTCTACAAATTTCTGTTCCTCGGACTTGGGGTTCATCCGAGGTGAGCTTCGATCCAACCTGGGCTTCTGATGCTGCGAGCTATTGAGTGTTGGAGTGCCCATGGGACATATGCGTCGATGTGGCCTTCGTGTATTCGGGTAAAAATGTAGTTGCTAGAAAGCCACTCGTGATTTGCGGCCCGTCCAAAGTATACTTGTATCCAATTTTGACTTGTAGTGCTACGAGTCATCTATTCTTGGACGGTGCCGATGTCCCGATAGAACTCTCATGCGACGTATATGTACATGAAATTTCCGTGCATTTGGGCGACAACGAAGCTGCCAAACGGCCACATACCTAGTCCGGCCATTGCTTTAAGAGTCGTTGGTTGTTTAACCAGCATCGGAAAAGCTATCGTTAGTCAGTTGACTCATACAAAGTGTCCGCAACGTATCGCCACCATTGGAAACAGCAACAGTTAATTAACATTCGTAGTGCAAGATGGATATGTCGAGTTATACTTACCGTAAAAGAGTTCGCTCAGGTCTGCATTGGTATTGCATCACACTCGGACCTTATATACCAAAGAGTGAGAAAGGAGGCTACCGATAGAGGGGTTGTCACTACGCATTAACAGATAGTGAAATCTCTGATAGTGTTTCGGTCGGACTCTTTTCGCCCCCGTTTGTGTACTCGTATAACATCTTCAACAAAGGGGAATTTGCCGTCTGTCTGATGTCACTTTACGATAAGTTCAACCCCACAAACACACCGAACAGGATACAAAGCTGGGACGACTAATCATGCCAACACATTGGCAGGACATGGCCAAACATATGGACAATCGGGTTCGTATACGAATGCATATGATCTATGACACTTGGATTTCATTCTGAGTTTTGCTGTGGGGACTTTCAACTTGAAAAAAGCCAGAAGGAGACACGAAAATAAATTCAAACACATCTTAATTTGGTCAAAGGGGGTCCTTGCACATTTGTGCAAATTGCGTCTGACGACTTGTAACGGCAATAGTTATTTTACCTTTTTTATACCTCCTTACTGACACTTGACTCTTCATTGAAGGGCACTCCTGGAGCCACTGACCTCTCTACGACCTCTGCCTCAACGAAGTGCTCGCGTTCTAGGAGAAAAATTCGCTGATATTCATCCTGGCTTCCTAAACAACGGGGCAATTAACGTTGGCGTGTGGAGGAGTTCAAATCGATCGAATTGACGCGTTGTGGTGGGATTCGTTGTGCATGGATTTCCTTATAAGCTACACTCCCTAAGCCTTTGCTACGAACCTGCCCCCGCATGTGCACGATGCGGCTATGTGTGCGAGGGATAGTATGCAGCGGATGCTCATGTCACCTCGCTGGCCTTCCTGGCGAATTTAGCTTAGTTCAGCCGAGAAACTAGATAGTACTCAGCGTGACATACTCTTAATCGTGCTCGATCATAATCGAAGTCTGTTGTCAGTTCGTCCACACGAGTTTTACTGTTATTTATTTGATTGATACTACGCGACAAGCGTGTTTCATAAATGATGATGATAAAAAAGAAAATATTGTTTTTTCCATCGATTATCTCTCCGTTGATTTCTTGAACGAAACATCGTTGTGAGAGAATGGCCCTCATTGCGCTGGATTCAGTGAGGACGTAAAAAATCATGTTGCGCACGGTTAAAATTAAATTATTTTTTAATTTAATTTAATTAAATTTTAAAATAATTTAATTTTAATTAAACCTAAAAATTAAATATCACTTATACGTTAGAGTAGGCATGTAAAAGAGCATTGAACAGAATATTCATTTTGAGAAAGGGAAAGTGCATTTACGCATACCGGAACCTATCGTATCTTTAACATCTGTTTTTCCCTGCGTTTATTCTAAGTAAAGTCTGTACGGCCAGTCCGCCTCATTTTCCGATTCAATGTGCGCTTAAGTTTCTCGAATTTCACTTCGCAGCCGAAAGCCACGTCAACATCGTACGCCAGGCTCTACAGTGTCGGTTCAAAAGACGATCACCCCTGGGCACTCGCCTTGGTCCTATACTTTAACTTGCCATCTGGGCAAATGTGTCAGCCACTCAGGTAGCTGCATATGATGAATGTAAAGGAGAAGAATTATCCTTTTATCGCTAATAATTCCAAGATCCCTTGCCAATTCACCGAGCTTGAAACGCTCTTGACGTTCTTTATCCCAGTTTTACTTGACAAGCGTCCCAACAGTTCGTCTGCCGCATTGGAACAAGCACGACAGGAATCACCATACTAACTGTAGATCCCCGAGGAGATATGTCGCCGCATGAAGGTATTCTGCATCAATCGAGAACGCCAACGGCGAACACCCGCCCGTGTTCGGTCCCAAGTTCGTCTTCGCGGCGGTAGGCGGGCGCTAACGTTTATTCAGCTGAGACCGTGCAGACGGATTTACCGGCCAACGACCTCAAGCCAGAACGCCACCCACCCGTGATGTTCAGCGGACGGGAGTTGTTCGAGGCAGGAACTTCAGGGCGCAAGGGCGTCTGCACTGGCACCGTGTCGACGGCCACCAGAACAAGGAGAGCCAACAAAGTTTGGCCAGCTTGACAAGTTTGGACAGTAGAGACTGAGAGAGAAAGAGAAAAAGAGGAGGAGGACGGATATTATGATCACAGCAGCTTTCTCGGTTGTCTTAACCACCAGCTGTTGACAAGTAGCGGCAAGTGGCGAATACAGTGTCTGGCCCCGATGATGAACCCTAGTCTAATAGGTATAGAGGAACAACTTGAGCTTGTGACAACGCGTGTGATTCGAGCCAATTGGAATATTTGTGTAAACATCGTTGTTGAAGACGTCCACGCGGGTGCGTCGAGGCCAAATGCGTTAGCTGTTTTTGCCAAAGGGAGGATGGACATACGCCATATAATTTACGCAGAAATATTTAGAAAAGAATTCTGCCGGCGAATGGCGAGCGAATTTTGGAAAAAGGACGAATTTCGTATATTTATGATGTAAATCATTGGACGGGCGTGCACGAAACTATATTCAATATTGTTAATCTTTGTACGGACAAGTTTTGACACGAAAAAAAGCAGTGTCTATCTATACAATGTGTATGGTATCGGCAGGGAAATGTGTATAAAATTTTGAACTAACATTTCATGTTGTCTCCCTTCGTTCTGCAGGTGACGGTTCATGAGCTGGCTTATCAAGAAAACATCGTTGATAGACTATTACAGGTTTGCAAATATTACAGATACTATTACAGAGAATGCGCTAGTCCAGTTTTTTAAAGAATATTTTCCTAGCTTGACATAAGCGCTAAAATTATTATTAGTATTATTAGTAGTAGTAGCAGTAGTAGTAGTAGTTGTAGTAGTATTATTATTAGTATTACTACTACTATTATTATTATGACGATGATTATTACTATTACCAAGGCGCGCCAAACAACACAATACCACCTTTCGTTTGCTAATTTGCGACG
>MNPL01017727.1:0-19264 GCA_002081605.1 Tropilaelaps mercedesae | reverse complement strand
GATGAATATATATATATATATATATACATATATATGGACATATATATGTATATATATATATATATATACATACATAAAAAGAAATATATATACATAAATATATATATTGAGGAAATATAATAAACATATAATAAAGCTGCTGCAGTCTGTCAGTTGATACCTCAAGGCGGTCTTCCTTCAGGATTTCGTTCAACTTCGATGGTCGTTAGCGGCAGACGGGGTTAAGCGCGTGCCGGTACGAGTCTCGAGAATTTCACTGAGCACAGCAAAAAACTCGAGATTCGTTAACTAACGTTACACAAAATGTCTACATGGTAGTTATGGCATAAAGCGAACGTTGAAGTCGAGCAGCCTGAAGGATGAGAGCACGACCTGTTTCACACAGCTATAACCGATGTCTAAGCGCCTAATGCTTAAGAGAAATGTATTAGCGACAGCAAGCACGAATTGCAGCACGAGTGGCTGAAGGCCACGCACAGACACACACAGCTGTGATCAATGAGGCATCAACTAACAGAAACGGTACTCATACCGATTATACGCCACCGCAGACCGACGACAGACACTGGAAAACAGATTCACACTCATGGATTGACACTTTTTTCACACTTCAACACTGTACACATGGCAGATGCATCCCCTGGAGCCGCACGGGGTGAGGTAGCAATGAGGGGGTAGGTCAGCTAGGGTCTAATGGGAAATATTACACTGAATCGTTGTGATGTTAATGCAGAACCGAGTGCAAACCGGAGTCGCCTTCAATTGAGGGTTTTTACGGGCGACGATATAGCGCTAGCTCAAACATAAAATCGCCGGGTTCCGATGAAATCGTAGCAGACAGTTTGCGCGTAGGCGTTTCATTAGACGATCTCTGTTGGTTATCGGTGCGGACCTAACGAGCACACGTTCAGTCGAAAAATCGGAAGTGGTCCTTATGTCCTGTAACTCAATGCCGTACATACTGCTGGCTGGTCTCAGCTGTATGTCTTGCCTACTCAGATAGCCTGAGGGGGTTAGCCTTACATCCCGCATAGTGTACTGGCTATAACTACTACGCACCTGCGGCTTACACAAAACAAGCAAAAGTACACATGAGCACTTCCTTGGCACGGCCTTGCGTACGATGGGGGAGACAAGTGGCAAACAGTAACCAGGAGACATCTCGCTTAGACGATCAGACTGCTCTTCGTTCTGTCTCATTCGAGGAGGACTCTCAGGCACGCCCTTGACCCCCCCGCAATATTAGGATACGGTTAACGAACGCGCGACGTTCTACTTTTTGCATTCCCCGAGAGAGGTCTCTCGTAGAAAGAAAAGCCTAGGTGACCGTAGCTTAGTCTGTTTTGTTTTGGTAGTTTCGAATTCGACCGTACTGCATGATTCGGCTAGATTTCGGACTTGTATGAGAAGTCAGTGTAATGGGGTGGGCGAACACTGTTACATCGATTTTCAGTACGTTCATGAAAGTAAGGATACTTGTGGATAATTAGTAAGTAAATTTGTCATATTGCCAGTTACAAAAAAGCCATTTTAGAATGAAGGCGAGCAATTTGCCCTCCTGCGAAAAAATTTATTTCAATCATTGGCTCCAAAAATATGAACGAAAAAAATTATTTCTAACCGTCACTAATTGCATTCTTAAAAAAGTCCTATTGCGCCATTTTTATAACGTGGACAGATGGTGAAAATGTCAGCCACAAGTTTTTTTTGTGAACGTATGGAAATGCTGTGACATAATTTGTTCACCATATGTATATAGGTGTGTAAATATGTAACACGTTTCGTTGGAGACACGCAATCGGTAGTTGTTTATCGAACGAAGCCGAAGGCCTTGCCAAGGACGTCTTTCTCTGCTATGAGTAGGAACGCTGTCAGATGTGAGAAGGTCAGGCCGAACGATCAAGGCCAGGGAGCATAGCGTGGCATCTGCATGGCAAGGACGAGTTCCCCGAGTTGTTCAAGTTCGTCAGAAACAAGAACAAACCAAATCAAAGATTCCGGTAGTTGTTTCATCGCCGAGGCTATGCTTCCTGGTAGGGGTCGATCGGGTTAGCTGAGTGTTGGCTGAGTCTTCTCGCTCCCCTCGCCACGGAGGTAAGTGCCACTCTTGATTAACCTCACAGGACGTCAGGCATAAACAGAGACCACATAGGCCGTTCAGGTGCTCGACAGAGTTCAGGAGTCGATCTTCACGAAAGCGTGCGTTGCAAGAGAAGGGATGGCGAAGGCTAACCGTTTGCTGTTTTCTTCCCGTATCATCTCGTTAGCTTTCTCCATTGCCGTATCGTAGTTGGCCAATCTGAATGTTGTTGTCTACCGTACCATCTTGTACCTCTTCTCTCCTCCAAGCTCGTAACACATAGCCCTTAGCTTGAACTCCTAGAGCCTGAAGAGTGTGTGCGTGTGTGTGTGTTCTAGTCGTCCTGCAGCGGCTTTAGTCAAAGGTGGTGGCTTCTCTGGTCTGTGAGCGGAGTAGAACCAGGGGCGAACTGGCGCATGAGGCGCGAGACGCCCGACCGAGACAATACGATAGTTCGCAACAACCAGCTTGCAATGTCCTGCCTGGTCGTCAACTGCCTTTCATATTTCTAGGTAAATGATCACATAAGCGTCCTTGAAATAGCATCGAAATGAATTAATTCGAGCTGTTACTATCTAAGGTACGACTCTCAACGTCAGCACTCAAATGCCTTATGCTATCCGCCCTTACCGCCACCCCCCTTCCGCCCAATACCCCCCTGCCCGTGTGGTACGTTTCATTGTTATTAGGTACTGTGTATATACGTGCACTATCACCAACACGAGAATAGAGCCGATAGGTCTTGTATTTTTAACCAACATCGATGCCATGCGAGTCTCCTCATGTGATGTATGCTGTGGCCTGCACCGACAATCATCAACTTGTACCGATTGTCCGGGATATAGCATACGATTTACAACCTACTGCTATTGCCTGTGATGTTCAATGCACAGGTTGGACGCGTCGCAGCATCCTCGTGAGCGATGACTGGTAAAGGCGCCGGTGTTCCCGGCGATGGCGCCGGGCTTACATTCGCTGAGAAGATGATGAAGAAGATGGGATGGACTGAAGGAAAAGGCTTGGGCAAGGACGAGAGTGGGATAAAAGACTTCATCAAGCCCAAGATGAAGCTTAACACCAAAGGTCAGTGACGAACGGTGTTTTAAACAGCTATAGCACGATTGGCGTATCGGAGTGAGTTCAGCGTAACTCCGTCAGACGCCATGGCAAGCAAAAGCAATAAGAACGTATCGTCTCCATGTCTGTCTTTGATTTTCAAACAGGTATAGGCTTCACGGGCGTCGACCACGCATGGGTGGCCCATCAAGAGGTTTTCGACGAGCTGCTCTCGAGCCTCAACAAAGGTAAAATACCTGCTCAGCCACAGGAAATCGCTTGCCTCACGTCCGAGTCGAAGCTGCGCGGACGCACTAAGTTGTAAGTTGTTTCCGCCCTTGAATCATGTGACTACATTTACTTGACGTGCTGTGTAGCTTTCGCACATTCGACATAATGGCTGCGGACATTTAAGGTTTATTTTAAGCAACTGTTTGAAATGGATATCTTCATTAAATGACATATGAGGAAACGGTGCTCATTTATAGAGTTGTGTAGTATTTTTCAGACCCAAACGATGTCTCAATTTGTAAGTGCTTTTATAGCGAGGAGACCTTAGTTCATAATGTTAATGATGAATCTTCTCTTCTGTAGATTTGGCTATTTTTTATTTTTCCATAACTAGTTCTTGTGTATTTTCATTTATAAAGGTTACTTGTTTGCCGTGATTGCAAATCTGGCCTCCAATATCTGGTGACGGTGCCGAAGATAGGACCTGTTCTTTAATCGAGCTTTCAACTCATTCTCTGTTCTCACCGCAGCTATTCAAAGATGATGCGAGGCAAGGACCTTTCCAGCCGAAGTGCCAACGATCTCAGCAGTATCATCATCCCACTTGCCAAAAAGGACAAAGTTGAGAGGCCTAAAACGACGGCGATTTCATCCGAGCTTGACGGCACGCTTAAGCCGTCGGACGTATCAATGAACGACTACTTCAAGAAGATGATGGCACAACGAAAGCTGAAGATGTCGGTCATGAACGATACGGAGTCCTCGCTCCCTTCAAGCGGTGCTGCGGCCGATTCCGATGACCCGGATCGACCCGATGGTGAGAGAAAGCCTATGGTCAGAGGACGAGTTGGCGTGCCGGATTTACCGGCTGATCTTGCCCCGTCGACAGAGGTAAAAAGGAAGGAGAGGTCGACGAAGAGCAGGAAACAGGAAACGCCGAATTGTTTCTCCAGGTCTTCTCATTGCGGTGCGGTAATAAGCATCGATATAACGGAAGAAACCTCTGAGGGCATCGACAGGTTTAAACGAAAAAAGAAGAGGTCTCGAGGCTCGGCGGAGCATGAATGCGCCGGCGAGGAACTTCCCCTCGAAGACAGTAGTGAGTTGCCGCCGCCGAAGCAAACGAAGAAATCGAGAAAGGAAAAAATTCAAGCAAAAACGCACCCTGATGAGGATGTCAACGACAGTGGCTTGTTTGATAACGGTGACTTCGTTAGTGTGGTGGGCGAGAGTGAGGCTCGCAAGAATAAAAGTGAAAGGAAGAGGAGACGCACACAAGAGAGCAGCGGTATTGAAGAAGTGGCCGCTATTGATGATAGCAATCCGTTGGATAGTGCTTCTATGGAAGGAAGCAAAGGTAGGTCTGGCGAGTCAACTGAAAAGCGAAAGAAGTCGAAGAAGGCTCGGGTGGACGCTGAAGAGCCGAGAAATCAGCCGGCGGTAGAGGTGGGCCGTGAAGAACATAGCGAGAAATTGAAGATAAGAGAAAAGAACCAACAAGGCCAGAAGCGAGAGGATGAGTTACGTTTGTCTGAAAACGAAACATCAGTGGAGGACTGGCCGGATGACGCAACGAGGCTTAACGTCAACCTCGGACTCCTCAGAAAAATTCGGGGTCCATCTCTGAAACGCAGCGAGGTTTGTGTCTCTCTTGAATGCGCTAACTAGAACTATATATCGCTTCTCACTAATTCTGCATTGGATGCTTATTTAGATAGTGTTGTGTCATGAATTCCCGATGTTTCTGGCATGAAGCCATAGCTTCAAAGTCGTTTGTTGTGTCGTATAAGAGCATTCGTATCAGTGATTTCTTGGTCCCGGCATGTTTCAGGCTTCACCTACTCGTGAATTATCGGATGAACAGATTCAAGAGGTGTATCGACTATGGACGGGTGGTGATTACGGGGAGTACATGCGGAAAATCCACGCCGGTGAACTGCCCCGGTGGATTGGGATGGACAAAAGCCAGCTTGACCGTATGATGGACGACAAGTCGAAAATGATTGATCTCGTCGACCTGCGTGAGAAGATGGCAACGAAATTTGAGGGCTCGAACCTCCATGAAATTTGGGGTTATAAAAGTGTGCCTTATGTGGCTGTATAGTTTTGTAGGAAACTCGTAGGAAACCTGAATAGGTTTTGTCGATGAATCGAAAATTTAGTTGGTTGTTTGACCGATCACTCGTTTTGTATAGAGGAACCCTATTTGTGTGAGCGTAGGGCTGGTTTTCTTAGTACAATTTCAATCACATGTTGTTACTGGTTGAAGCGCATACTGAAATAGTTGCAGTGGAATCTGCTACAGATGGATATGTCGGTGCACAACGCAACCGACACACCCGTTTGTGACGCTGTTCACCCAAAATGTAAAAGTTAACTGATACAATGTTCCACAGTACAGTATGATGTAGTAGGAAGGTTTGAAAGAGGCATTTACTACTACTGGTCTTCCATTTTAGCGTATAGGCGTCGTTGTAGTTCTTTTCGCTGCAAGCATTCTGCCGCGGTGATGGTTCCATGACATCGATAAGCATAGTCTGCGCGCATAGTAGGCGAAAAATATTTTCCGATTTGAAATCTGTCGATGAGAATTGGTTTCTATTGACGAGCAGTTACTTCATGTGCAGAGACGCGCGTACGGCCTGTATGAACAAGCGCGCAATAAGAATAACTAATTTACTTTCCAATAATTTAACGTTAAATAAATATTACGCAAACATTTTAATAAAAAAGGGTCGATTGACTACGTACGGGAAATTGCTCAGTCATCTATTTAATTTTGATTATGCTTTTAACATACATACATATAGGAAACAACTTTTCTATATCAACTAATCAGAGCATCATTCTATTTGTAAAACTATACGCAAAACATGCTACGTTAGTTTATATTTAAAAGCAGTTAATTGCTTTTGCTATTATTATCTTACTCCTTGAAGGCCTTCTGACCATTGCCTTTTGATGCTAAATGGGTAGGGAAATGCGTCAATATTACGGTTGTATATTTTTTTATGTGCGCCTATTTTGCTATTTAATATTTTCTTGGCCTCACTCTCGTGCCAAAAATGTTGAACGATCACGTCACACTCGATAACTACATACTTTTACCTAAAGACCACAGTTGAAGCGCACCTCTAAATGTATTCAGCTATTCTTTGCCTCTTATTGTTACCATGCTTATTTATGAACTAATTTGGTTCTTGCGAACATTTTTGTCAATGTTAGGCGTATATTTATACCTGATTTCATGTGACACGTAATAAACGATCGAAAAATTAGGTAAATCCCAGGTAATTTTTTGGAACTCGTATCGCCTTCATGCTCATTAAGCCGGCTCCGTTGAGAGAAAGCTGTGTGGAGAAGAATAAGCGCGAGTAAATATTTTTTGTTTAGTGCATAGAGATATGATTAAAAAGAATTCTTACAACGATTTGAAATCATCTATACGATATAATTAGCCTGCATCCGCTATTGTATTGCTCCGGGAGCCTACGAACAGAGCCGGCTGATAAAAAGCAAACTGGCTAGAAGTTTGAGCATTTTTCCAATTGAATGTAAAATGTCAATCTGAGCAATCTATTAACAAGCATTTATCACTAAAGGTTGGTGAGCAAGGGAGATGCCACTAGCTCTTCATCGTTTGTCAGACAAACAGCGTTGGCGGCACATGGAATGGTTGGCCACGTACATCGGAGACTAGGCGGCACACGGATCACGCTTAGACATCGAGTAACAGATACGTCAGTGAGACCCTACACAATGTTCAATAACATGTTCTATTTTCGTTCACTGTCTATGTTATGTTAGTTTCATTTAGAGAATATGCGTTTCCGACCCCTTTCTGCCCTAAGTGATGCATTACGCCACTCAGAAAACTATCGACAGCTACAAGTTTTTATCATGCTTTGTCCAGGTATTCGTCAGTACAAATAGGCATTCTCAGTAATAAGCAAGCTGCGCTGACAATATAAGCCACAGTATGGCCTATTTGTAGGTATTATTTTTTCTGAAATACACAGTCTTCCAGAATTCCGTTGTTGGTCAGTTAGGAAGAAACTCTCTGAAGTGCTCTAAACAATTAGCTTCAATCAATCAATTGCAGCAGTGTCACTGCGACTTTAATATTAAGTTAAGAAGGAATTTAACATGATTAGGGACATGTAGTTCATTAATGTACGTATAAACTTATTCGTCCTCTTCAAGAAATAAGGTAGAAATTCATACTCCGCAAGTGTTACGTTTAGAAAGAATAGCATGTACAGTCTCAAAGAAAAATTCACAATAGCACAAATAGCCGTTGCTGTGCCGGAAAAGGCGCACTCAAGTTTTATAAATGTAGGAAATGTGGAGTTAAACCTTTAGACTTCCTATGCGGCACATAACAAATGCCAATATAATCGAATTCTGACACTTCACAATAATACTCTCTCAACGATACGACGACTACACAAAACTATATCTGAGTAATAATACATTAGATATAGTGACGCAATTACGTTTATTTGTACTTACAAGTTTAGACATCCTAGCTACGCGTTTTTGAAATACTTTTTGAAATTTAGGACCGGTCCGCGTATGCAGTGCCAAGAAGACCATACACGTTTCCCATTACATTGGGCGTCCGGTTCATCACTTCATAGAGCTCAATAATCTTTCTTCTATTTTAATCTGATATATTGTTCTGATTCAAGTACACTTTCGTTTGCCGGAAGTAAGATGCTTCAATGCTTTGTTGGAAAGAGACAGGGTCTCATGCTTTAAATACTTCATCTTTTGTCCGAATTCCAATACGGAAATCCATCATGCGATGACCGCAAGACAAGCATACAGAAAGAAATTGGGAGGCCGTTGTCATAATCGTCAAAAGAATGCGTTTGCTAGCAGTCGACACATTTCCATTCCACAAGCAGAACCAACCGCTACACTAATGGCGCACGGAATGGCCGCTGATAGGAATTTGCGTTCCTTCACACAATGTTTCATGCGCGTAATCCCTAAACATCGTCATATATCATATATTATGTTGCTTATATTTGTTTGGCTAAATAGCCAAATTACACAAAAATTGTAAAATCAAATTCACTGTTTAGGCTCGAGTTGTTCAATTGTTTGGATAATAACGAAAGCTGTAGGAATTTACCAAAATGGCTCATTTGAGGATTAGTAATTAAGTAGTAGTAGATGTTTGAATTCTCTAATATAGACTATTTCATCGTTTATTTAACCTTCTATAATATATAAATGTTGGTGGTGGTTTGATCAAAACCAACTTAACTTGTGGGGTGGTTTAAAATTGGGTTACTTATATTAACTTGACAAAAAATTTTTACTACGTGTATATAGACTCCTCTGACCTGTTTAGTCTCATAAACTGTAATGAACTTCTGAAAAACGCAAGAATCTTAACAGAGACACACGTTGGGTAAAATGGATCTATCCATAGTTATCTCGTAGTTATCTCGGAAATAGGTTGCTTTGTCTAGAAATAAGCAACTCCATTTAGCGATTAGTACTGGACGTTCAAGTAAAACGGACAGTCTTATCCTAGATCCCATAACGAACTCAAAAAAGGAGTTGAAAAAACAGTTTTAGCTTGCCACAATTTTAGCAAGCTCAGCACAGGCCAACAAATTAGATTTTTTAAAAATATTTTTTGGTGTTCTCCGAATTCCTATTCTGACGTGCTTTTTTTCTGTGTTGTGTGAGATAGTAAAAAATATTATTAGGCGAAATATAACTAATAAGCTCTACGCGGGTGATCTCAAATGATAGGAATGATCGGTCACTAAGATGTGAAGTCCTAGTGCACATTTCTCGTGTAATTAACGCCCAAACTTGATTTTAACATTCACATCCCAAAAAAATCTAGAGTACCAGATAGATCTGGAGTTTGATTGAATGCAGCCACTAAATATATATATACTCTCATTCTGTTTAATGAGAATTTGTATCATATTTTTGTCAGTAGTTTTGCCGGATAATGAATAAATTTATTGAGATGATATTAGTTATACTAATACAAAACGATTACTGCCTTTGAGAGTCGTCAGACGCAATTTGCACAAACGTGCAAGAGCCTTCTTTGACCAAATGAAGCTGTGTTTTAATCGAGCTTCTCTATTTTTTCCTGACGTTTTTTGAGTTGACAATTCCGCCAGCAAAACCCTACATTTTATCACATATATCTAGCAAAGGTTATAAAACACATTCATTGATATGCGAATACAATTGTGTATCTGTTTAGTCATATACTGCCAGTGTATCTGCATGATTAGTTAGTTTGTTTCAGGAAAAACAACCACGTGTACGGAGTGAAAACTTGCCGGTGAGCTGCAGAGAGAGGGCCGGCGGCGCTCTCTTACAATCGATTGGTCGTCTCGGTCAGGTATCTGTTAGGTTTTATTTGCATTCACACTTATGACGTTTATTGATAGTAAAAATAATTATTGAAATAGCAATAATAAACGTGAGTATTAGTAAAAATCTTATTATATTATTGATTCTGACGATGTTATTGATTATAAAATATTCTTAAAAATTCTCAGAGCCACAACACGTTTGACTTTCGGATGCATCGGGCTTTGGTCTTAGAAATACTAAATAATTATTTTCGGTGTTTAAATTTCCGATTCCTTCAGGTCATACTTTTACATGAAATATTTTCTTAGGCACATATTTCCAAAGCGCTGATGAGGATGATCATAATTCTAAAAATCGATTACGGTACTTGACTTTTTATTTAGCTAGCGGCCTCTACGAATCTTTGCTTTTAGTCGGGACAGCATATGCAATAGTTGTTTACGACGTATATATTTACTCAATGACGAATTTGTTCCGAAAAATGCAAGTAAATATAAATACAAGAAAAGTAAAATCATATGTCAATGATTTTGAAATATTTTTTGAAAAAGCTCGTACACGTTTACTAATTTCAACGTATTTGAGCTTGAATGTCAAAATACAATTTTTTACAAGCACTTGAGTGGGAGAGACTCTGTTACAATCGTAACCAACACTGGAGTTACGCTAAAGCTTATTCATTTAACGTTTTCTCTTATCTGTACATGTACTAATCAAAGGATGTGGGATGACCTTGTCAGCTATAATATGGACGACCATAGCCAAACAACTTCACAAACAGTCAAATCTAATGTCTTAAATAAAATCAAGCAGTAATTAATTAAATGCAGCCTAACTCTTGGAGCTGAAGAACATAGCGTGGGCCATTGTAAAACTATAAATATCTACATGCAATATTATGCCCCAGCGGAACCCACATATATTTTTGAATGATGATGTTATTTGTGTAGATCTTAATGTAATCATGATGCCCAACCTGGATTTATTATCCACATTATCAAGACTATCCAATCAACAATGCTAGTTGGTAATTCAGTTGTTTTGTATTCTATTGTGAAAAATCCGGAATTTAATATAACGAGAACAGCTTTATAAAAGCTTCGTAGCATATAAAATCATATAATGTTGCGAAGTACGGTGTACTTGCCTGAAAAAAATGTTTAAGCTATGTGAGGTATACAATCTAAATTTATTCTATGTGCCTGCGGCCGCTGTAATGTTCTAAAACGCATTATATAAGTTATTCCAGACTCCACAATCAAACCCTAAAAACGATAATATTTCTCATTATTTTAATATTCATAGTAACAATTCAAGAAACAACCAAGCAGTTAGTAAGCTGATTAATACATTCTCGTGACATTGGGCAATTTACCTGCTTATAAAAATTATAAAATGCTTACTTTTACATACTGTATTAAGCCTTATAAGAGTATAGGCATTTGCGTTGACATATACGAACAATATATATATATATATATATCTTGATGTTATTCTTGTTCTGCGCTATTAGATTTTATAGAACGTTGTATAAGTGCTTCAGTGTGAATTGCGTAATATTCTATTGAAGTAAAACTAATTATAATAAATAAAGACAACATTGAACTCAGCGTTTCATCGTGTATATCTAATAAAAGCCACGAAATGCGTTCATTCATATATGAACTTGATTGTATATTCTTTTTGACCCTTAAATATTTCAGCTTAATCAGTCACTCCCGTTAACTTTACGCCTTGCCGCCCGTGTGTGTCTTACAGTAAAATCGAGATAATAGAGATAATAGGTCTCACGCTCTTGAAGATGTTAGAAGGGTACACAAATGGGGACGAAAAGAGGCACCCCAAAACAGTATCAGAGGTTGCAACTGAATCACTCCCTGCTATTACGTAGTGAGTACCCTTCTACCGATAACCTCCTTTCCCAGTGTCCAGCATATAACGTCCGCATGTGATCAAATATGCATCCTAACTCTAGTAAACTTTTGTACAGTAAGTACGGCTCAACATAGCCATCTTGCACCACAAGCAGAATAATCTACGTTGATACTTTATATAAGCCAACTCAGTGACAATAGAATTTTCGATGCACAGATTGAAGCACTAAAAATCTTTGAGCGCGTTAGTTGGCTGAGATGTGTGCGTTTTTGGTGACACTGCCGACCGAATTTTTACTGCGAAGATGCTACAGATGATCGATGAGGGCCGAATCCAGCAGTTTATCCCACAATCGGCTTACCAAGATCAAAATGAACTCGAAGAAGAACTACTTCTTGTGTTCGTCAAAGGAGATTGTATAGACGTTAATTTGAAGTGGTCTACGAGACAAGACGAGGAAGAATTCAAAGGACAAGGACGAATTGGCAACAACGACGTTGTCGCCCTACGGGCGCAAGCGGGGGTGAACTCTGTGCGAGTATCTCCGGCAACGACGTCAGCCTTACTTTCTCTGAAAGTATGCAAAATATTGGACGAAGGCAAGGTCGAGGAATTCAATCCACGGTCTGCCCATTTGCAGTACCGTCGATTTTAAGTATTATTATTTATATATAAATATGAAGAATAAATGTTGCGTTCTCTTAATACAGCAGGTGTATTCGTTATGATTAACCAGTGCATATAGATAGTTTATGTAAAAGGCATGTACCATATAGGATAGGCTTTTGCCAATATCATTTCGCTGCCATGATAAACGCCAAAATGACAATGGCCAATTTTACCAAGCTGCATAGAACCACGGAAGCTGGTTTTAAGGTGCCTAACAGTTATGAGATAGGCCACACTTGTTTGTCACATTTAGTTCATTAGCTCACTTTTAGGTTCTGTAATTTTCTATATGCGGGCTTGGGTTGTACTATCAGAATAGGTACATCGAATTTACTGCTCCAGGTACAGTTGTTGCTACGCTTTAAATTTTCGAGCGAATACGATAAGAACACTAAACTAAAATTTGTCAATTACGCATTTAGTTTTGTTTATAATATATATAATAAATTGATGCATTATTAATAACGACCGAGATTGTTCTATATCCAGCTGAGTAATAATAAAGATGGTTAAAAATATGGATCGTAGAATCCATTCCATAAAGAAATGGTGATGCAAAAAATGATTTACTACTCCCGACAAAACGTATAACACTAGAAACCTCCATAAGATGGAAGAATAAAGCCTTAAGGATTAAATCTGACTAGTTGTTCCTTTTGAAGATAGGCACTGCACGTTGTTGTTCATAATGATATTATGTGCAGCCTTATTTTATATGTGTAAAACTCTATGCATTTCTAGCACATTTTGGCTAAGAGTGTGTAGTATTCGGGGGCATCACAACGACGTTTGATGATAGGTAACAGGTAGCATAAAGTAACAGGCGAGTAAAATGAAATCTAGAACATAAATAAACATACGGAAAATATACAGCTCGCGAGCTTCATGCGTAACAGTTTTTTAGTCTTATTTCCGCGTAAATTTGAGTTAGATATACTAATTTGTCGTAATGATCTGAATTCTAGTATAATATAGAAAGAGAGAGATAGAGTTTGTAACATATTAGTGTCAGTTCGGATCTTCACTCAACAGTACTAGAGGCCACAAGGTGGTGAATGCCTACGGAAATGATTGGTCGGGGTCTTCCGTCAGGTTCCTTACCTCACCAGACAATTTCTGTCCAGTAACTGCACATCCGCTAAATGAGCAGGGTCACGCTGTTGCCGCACTGATTACCTATCTGTTCATTGTGGTGCACATATATGCACAATATTAACAAAATTGAGCCAATCAATTCCTTGGCGGGTTTGTTCGTCAAAATAGCTTTCCCGGGTCTGTTTTTTAACAAGCCCTGTTTTTGCTGATAGTCGTGCTGCTCCCCAAACAAAACACACAAGGAGGGCGTAATATGCATTGTCATTAGCGCCCAACGGAAAATGAACATATAACGCCGATAGTGCCTTACCCATTTTATGGAAATATTCCTGGAGGTTTTGTGGCCGGTGATAGTCTAGGCCAGAAAATGATCCGTTTAGCCGTCTCACCATTCGAGCCACTTGCGGACGCTGGGTATGAGGTCCCTTTTTATTGTGACATTCGTACCCTGTGGCGGAATAGCCGTCTGTTTTCGAAAGGATTCTTGAGGTAGTTTTCCACGTCCTGCTTATCTTCGCCTTTGCCGCCTTCACGTGATGTTTGTCGTCCAGACCTCTATCAAAACCCAGATATTTTGTTATGTCAGTCACTTGACTACGAAGTATTGCAAAATAAGGTTGATCTTGCCGAAGTGCCATATGCTAGTCAGCAGGATGTACTCACTTTGGCGCTAGTGCCAAGTACACCTCAGACAGCCGGTCAGCCTGTAAAGCCCGGTCGATGTGCAGGTCCGATTCCACCTGTTTCTCTCTGTCTTTGCTCAAATTATGCACTGAACATTGGCTGAATCAAGCAACATGCGTTCGACGGTAGTTCAAAAAGTGAATGGAGAAATACCTTCTACCATTATTTCTGTTGTGGCAGAATCATGGTGATAACTACAGGTTATCAGAATGTAGACGGAATGCTGAACCGGTTGATCTTTTCGACTCTTACCATAAGTGTAGTAGCGGAGATCTATCTGCACTCCAAAATGCGTCATTAAAATTGCTAAACACTTTCAGGCTTTGTTCAGACTCTCTGTTGATATCAGAATACAAGTTAATCCGTCATGTAAGAATATAAACAGACACACAGGCAGCAAATTGAAGGAGACAATTAGGCAGCATTAGGTAGCATAGAGTTACGCCATAGGAAGTGAAGGCTGGTGTACCATTTTACTGGTATTAAAAATTACAAAAAGTGATGATAGCTATAATGTCTCACGTATCGTGAATTTTGCGATGGATTCACTATATCCGAAATACTGTTGCTATTGTAAATGTAGACTATGACGTCGGGGTTATTTATTTTAATGAAGTACGATTGCGTTAGAATCGGCGTTACGGCAACGATGAGTCGAACGGGAGGTGCGCCGGATCAATGATGTAATTCATCTTCGAGCTTACTCTGAAACGGACTAAATAAAAATAGAGAAAATATTTAGTAAGCGTGTTTGCGAATGTCAGAAATTATACTTCAGGAACGTCTGATGACGAAAGAAACAACTGATTTCGGCAATAATAATAATAATAATTAATGGTGTCGTGCCCTGATACCGACTTGGTACCGCAGAGAACAGTGCCGATCGGATAGATTCGTATGAGAACGTTGGAAATGATGAATTGTGCGATCGGTGTGTATCTAAGAGCTGACAAACGCGTATCTAAGCTATACCATTCAGCCCTGGCGCAGCTCAACGAGTCTCGAGTGTCGAAGAAGAATTGTCTCACGTGTTTGGAAAGATCACAAGCGTGCGGCACTTCTGTGAGATTCTCATTATCGAGCCACAAAGAAGAGGATGATCTTGTTTTTCGTTGTATTTTTTGCATTTTGACGTGACTGCTCATATATGAAATGTGCTCTTTTATCTAACAAGGTGGGCAGCCTTTTGATAGCGGCATAATAATTTGCGTTTTGTCTAGGAACATGCTAGTTAAACGTTATTCCCTATAAACTACCGCTGCGAAAATAATCTGATCTACGTGTGCTTGTCTGCTTTTGTGGCAGGACACTGTTCAACAACTTGTCGAAGAGGCCCGCTGTGGAAACGAGCTGCGGTTTCACGCAGCATGCCTTCTTCTGTCCGGCAACTTAGCAAATTTGACAGCCTCTGTCATTCATAGGTCCAACCGCGTACTCGCAGCCGCTGGTGAAAGTTAGATGAGTGGCAAAGGAGATTTTTACGTGGGTGAAACGTTTCGTCTAGTTCATTGATCTTTGCTCTTTTTTTTAGTCTACAGTGAATGTACTCTACGTCTGTTCACAAAGTGTTACCATTCCATAATGACCATTGACAATGTAATGCAACGTTCAGTATGATATGGAATTCAGAATTCTGATACGTGTTCGTCGACTTTCCTACTTCGAACGGCTGAGTGTGTGGTCCGGCAAGGTTTAGCCTTATCTGGGACAAAGGTAGCTCTCCATCGCATCTCCTTTGGAAGTTCTATAAACAGACGCAGATAACATAGCTATCGTTCAACAACAGAGGAGGACTTGACAACTCTCGACTTGTTCATTCGCCCATCAACAGTTTTTAGTTACGAACGGCTTCATTAATTCGAATCCTCTTGGTTAGTTGATTCGGTCGCTATTTCACGGAGACCTACAAACGTTTACGAGACTTCTAGCCAACGTAGACGATCTCTGGCAAAGGGGCACTCATCTTGTCGATTTGCTGTATGCCGCCGGTGACCTGCGGTATCGGAACGTCGTTCATATATATATATATATATATATACTGACGTACATTTTAATGGGATGAGAATACTTTATGGAATAAAACTATCGCATTACATATAATAGGTTTGTTTAATAGTGTTTTCACAGAAATATGTTTTTTAATTAATATTAATGAAAAGACATATCCGCGATGACGAACTAACTTATCCTATATCCACATTAATAAGATAAGAAATAAGTCAGAAACAGTCAGAAATGTGGGAGAATCCCAGAAATGCATGAGCGGCATGCGCGCTACCATTTCTCGAGGCTTGACGGTGCTACGTTATGTAATGTATCCGCATTTTTGCATCACCAGGTCTATGCCAGATGTCATTGATGTTTGCGTGTGATCCAATCGAAGACGTTTGACGTACAATGGAGAGTCAGCTCAATACGTGGTTAAATTATGTGGCCCTGTTAAACCGATTGTTTGCTCCATTCCCATAATAACAGGCGCTGTGACGGTAAGATTGAAAGAAATATTGCGAATAAGTCCGTAAAGTCAGGCGGGTATGCTTTTATATTCAACCGTATCGTTTTGGGACGTCTCCTACATCCAACGTAGCACTCGGACCATGCACAGGGACAGCGTTCATTTTTCACAAAACGGAACTATTTTGATGGCAGGACTTCTGAGAGCGCAAAGGCTAAAGAACTTATCCTTGATGAACACGAGCGGCTGTAATGCCTAACTAGGGAATTTGTTTCAGGTCGTCACAGGCCATGCGTTTTTTAACTGCGAAAATGTAAAATAAATATGTAATTTATCCGTTTCGTTTAAATAAAGCAAAAGTATTTAGTTTGTTGCGTGCAAATAGCTTATATATAATCAATAAATGATATTGACACATATACAATAATGAGTTTTGTTGCAATGACAGATTTAGCTTACACCGGTGTGATTGAGATTTAAAAAAAAGGATTATGTATTTCAATGAAACCAGTTGGAAACTGCCGCGCTTATATAGAAACAGTCGTCACATCGACTGGCGAATGGTTGGATGTAGCTACTAAAAGGAACATACTGGTATTGATAGAAACCACACACGGCTTAACGAAACCCACAGAGAACGATTCGGCGTTAAATAAATGTGTTCAGCCTCTTAAATGTTTATTGTAAGTTACAGATGATACGAACCATCGCAGATTGATTTGTAAAGTCGCCTCCTCCAACCGGATTTCGAGAAAACGAACTGATATGAAGGTGAAGCCACCTGTACCCGATAAACGCTGATCGGTGGGATGCCGAGAGAGACAACCAGTGGCGCTCTTTAGAAACCGGTTGGCTCTACCATGCCAGGTCATCGACACCGTATACGCAGTGTTATAATAATAATATAACACAAGCCTTTTTTTGTCACGATAAGAATACATTGAGAGCGATATATATCTATTTGGCTACGATGTATTTGACTTTTTGACTTCGATAAATCCTTTTGGCGTTAGCAGCACAGCTCTACCATAAAAAAATCAACTAAAGCTAAGCTAATGATATGGTTTAATATTAAGCTATTCATTTTAACCAGAAAAAAATTTTATTAGTTACACTTTGACTACACTGAGTTGTCTAACAGCATAAACTATACGTTTGAATAAACTCAAAACCCTAAATGTGGATATATGTTCTGTAGAACAGGTAGCTCTTCGAAACAGCGCATTTTATATAAAAATAAGCAACTATACTAACTGATAAAGAAGCTCTTTTAACGGTGTCGCAGTTATTTGCAGACCAACGTTTTTCTTGTGTGCTGCGTTAGATAGTGGAAATGTCATTGCACAGAATGTACTTTATAACTTATACGTGGATAACCTTAAATGATTGAGACATTATAAGTGTAATAATATGATAATATTACTTCTAAATGCACGATCTTGTATTCTTCTAGTAAGGGTATTGGAGTACTGGGTATAATCATGATGCCTGAATTTAATTTTAATATTCATATTACCAAAACTATCTAATCAGCTATTTTAGTTTATAATCCGGTGTTTTCATCTTGCATTTGAAAGTATACGGGACACAGATAGAACTTTATAAGAGTTTCGTAGTAACCAAAATAATATGCAGTTGCGAAGTATGGCGTCCTTACCGTGAGAGTCATGTAAAGGAACTATTGAAGGCCTACGATTTAAACTAATATGACGTGAAAGCAGTCGCTAGATCCTAAGACAGGGCAGTCGTCGAGCCAAATTCTGTTCGAATACGGTACTCGTATTTTCATCTACGAAAACAACTCAAGTTTGTATCGATGCATTAACTAGTCGTTCCGTAAATCTTACGATAAATGTGGTAGTGCTGTCAATAGAGGTTCGCATATCTACGTAGTAAAAACACATGCATGTTTGATACACGAAAAAAACCTACTTTTTTATTCAAATGATTCGTAAATTACTAAATAATTCGTAATGTTCGTAAGCCCTGTCATTCGCAAGCGTCGATTTACCGTTCCCCAATGTCTCGTCGGTCATTGCACAATGGAGAAAAAAGCTACGGAAGATCGATGTTTGTTGTAGCGTCATCGGCGCTTTGCGCACTTCTGCCACTTTGAGTAAATTTTGATAGTGTCACACACTCTGTTCGTTACTCCCAGCGAAATCATCGATCAACTTAGCGGCAGACATATGTGAGGTACACATTGATTTACATACATCTACAGGCTGGCTATAGACCTTGACGGGTAATTCAGAGCAACATCTAATGTGGAAAATCCACGTGAGAGAAGACATGGTCAACGTTTCGTTCTTCGTAATGTCAAACCTTGTATGTGGCAGACTTCTCTAGGCTCGAAACTAGTTGCTCTCAGCGAAAAATTCAAGAGCAGCTGATAATCCTGAGCACAGATACGATTTCCGTTTAAATGTGATACATTTCGTAGAGGCCGAAGCATCGCACTTCGGCCTTGAATACTTTTCCTGCTTGAGCTTCCGAGTGCTCATCGGGTGTCTTGCGCGTGCCATGAGTGTCGGTGTACCGAATTCCACAAAGACCTCATTTTAACAAGGAGTCCTTGGTGGCAGGTGGGATGCAGAACCCTCATCTCGTTTTTACTTTTGTCTGTTCTGTTAGCTCATCTGATAGACGCTTGAAAGAGCGCAGCTCACAGGCACAGTACCACACAACCCGTTTTCAGAGACTTATTGCGGCAAAACTGTGCATATATATATATATATATATATATATATATATATATA
>MNPL01017726.1:10643-24002 GCA_002081605.1 Tropilaelaps mercedesae | reverse complement strand
TTGTAGTCGATGGCGGTGAAATATGGAGTCTATAAAAGCTACGAAGAGTTGTTGCGTTTAGCAAATCAGCAGTGATGAATTCGTCTGAAAGTCGTGACCTATGTAGAATAGTCTGAGTGCGTCGACCGCTACACGGCATTGACAATAGCAGCACAGCCGATGGACATCGAAATGTTGTATCTTCATGCAGCAACGATTCCTACCCCTTCCCTTAACTTAACGCCTCTCTGCTTTTACAACGGCCACGTGACATGCATTTGCCTTGTCCCTCGAAAACCATAACCCCGGACGATGGCCCGATGACTTCGTGCTTTGCTCGTTATCTTGGCAGTTGCTTGTATAACTCGACTTCATACGAGCGTCGTAGCGAAAACTCCCGCTCGTAGAAGCGGAACTGGCGCAACGATACAGGCTCATTTAACATTGCAACATAACGCGCTCCTCTTCACATCGTTACTCAACTGTCCAGCTATGCGCCATTGCGGCGTCACAGTTGGCGGAATCATTCGTCCAGGACAAACATTCAAGCTCCAGCTGGATGATGGCCTTCGTCGTGCACGCAACCGCTGCTGCTGCTGCTGCTGCTCTGACTGGATGCTATATTGCCATGTTCCTCCTGAAGAGGAATAATACGCGCGCAAATCAAGGTGGGTGCCTCGGTCGTGCGCGGGGCTAAATGGAAGACGCCGGTCACCCAACGGGGAGTGTTCCCTGTTCGGGTGTCGGGCGGGTCGTGAGTTGGGACGGTGGTCGGCAGTACGGGAGGGCGGCGGCGGCGGCGGGGGCGACGGCGGCGGCGGTGGTGGCGGCAGCAGAAGTGCCGACTGGACCGGGAGAAAGCGATAGAGTAGGAATGTCAGGAAGGCAAAGGCGGGAGAGACAGAACGAGGAACGCCATCCGTTATGTGTTTGCTCCAACAGTCTCCGTTCCCCCTATGCAAGGTAATAGGACCTGCTATGGGCTGGAAAGATAGCTAAAAACGACACTCTCTAAGGTTGTGACCAGCTCGCCAAAGCAACACAAAGGACTGGCTATAGTAATAAATATGCAACGACACGACCCCCTCCGGTCACCCTGGTGGGCCTGCTCTTAGAGGAAGGCACACAGCTCGCAGGCCCAGCCGAAGCCACGACGGCAGTACAACGCCCTGGGGCGACAAGGACCTCCGCGATACGAGCGAAGCAGGACCTCCTTCCTCCCCGCAGCATCCGTTGGCTCGCATAGGAGTCCCCCTACGCGTGCGTCGCACACAAACGCACATAAACAGGGGCGTCTGATGCGGCTGATGACTGCTGCCACCGCGATTATGTTCGTTACGCTATAGCCAGGCAATCTTACCGCTGTCGGCGAACACAATAACGGAGCTAGCGTTCGTGTGTTTTTCTTGGCATATCCTCCAAGCGACGGGACCGAGCAAACGGGAAGAAAGCAGCCAAGTAATTAAGCAGTGGATAGCAAACTATTCGATGTAAACATTCAACGCTTCAAGTTTCCCCAGCCAAACCATAACGGTGGGTCGTGGCCGACCTGAACGCGAGGAATAGCACAGGATAGCACAGGAGTCCTTTCTTAAGAAACACACAAAGAAGTTGCGTATCGAAGAACTGACGAAATCGTGTGATTTTTTATTGGGGCACTGGGCGTATTTCACTAAAAACAACTTAAAAAGCAGTGTTCTTCGAATGTCTCAGAAGGGCCGCAAGTAAATCAAAGATATGTGTTATAGTACGGGAAAAGGGGTCCACAACGATCAAAGCAGACGTTTGGGCATCGTTTGCTTTATGATTAGTGCTACTATTGTAAGTTGGAAAAGTTCTTAGAGCAGTTAGGTGATCAATAGCAAGCTATGGAGAACCATTGGCGGCTCAATAAGACATATACAAGTAAATAACAAAGTTACAAGTTCCTACACTAACATTTCTCTCCCATAACGTGAATACTAGTGTATTTTGAAATCAGAGAATCAGCAAGTAACTATCACTTAGAGTAAATAATGCGTCGAAAAAACTATAACAAAAAAATCAATCAGCTGTCGAAGTGATTCGATTCTCAAAAATATCTTCATTTGCCCGTTTTTGGACTTTGCCAATGGGGTAATTAAGTGCTCATTTTGCGACCTGCCACCTGGATTTGTCCTCTGACCATATCCTCGTAGCAAAAGCGTTGTTCTTGAAGTCTGGTTCAAGGCCTTTTACCCGTTTATCTCCATCGAAGACCACATACCTGGGAACTTCCTGGTGACGGCAATCCGGACAATCCGCCACATCTAGGCGAAACACTTTTAGCCGTTCTCGTTGGCGTCAGACGCTTGCTGGTTCGAGCCTTCGTAGACAGATACGACGGAAAACAGGGATAGAGACAGAGAAAGCGAAGGAGTGTGCGTCGGGAAAAAAATGCGCCTTGTAAAGAATTCGGGTCTTTTCCTGGCTCGATCCTCCCCTAACTTGCAGGATCGTTATGATGGTTGCTCAGTTCCTCGTCGGTCAGTCCGGCGATTACACGCGGTAGCAGTAGTTGTGTGTGCTATGCGTTAGTTTCTGGTCGTCGAGCCCTGCTCCGCTAGGTTGGGCCTGACCAAGGCCCGGTGTGGCCTACTAGGCGGCTCCGTGTTGGCTGTTCTTCTATCCATAAACCCGGTCTTCGTCATAAAGGAAGATCTGCCCCCAGCCGTCAACTCAACGGAAGACCTCCTCCCACTGTAAAACTGGCGACAACGATCGTAAACCGGTTGGAGGGGGGCAACTGGCCTCGACGAGGGCAACAAGGCCTGCGAGCCGTAGTGGTCGCTTCGTAGTGGTGGCTTCTTGGCCAGCGCTATCTTCGGCGGCTCGTGTCGTGCAAGCAGGACAAGCGAGCGTCGGCAGATCTGGGGGAAAATGTCTCTCAGCCAGCAGCCAAAAGCGCAAAGGAAATGGGCCCGGAGCAGTTTCGGTCAATGACAGTCTGCCTGGTTGGTTTAGCGGTTGCCCGCTAGTGTTTGTTCACTTGTATAACGGAAATAGGCGAGTGCGTCCGCAAGAGGCCCCAGTATTTCTTTAGGCGTATGAGGGCGTTGTCGGGTCAACATGTGTCGTCATCCTTTGAATAGCGAAGAACTTGAGCTAGTGGCAGGGTTTTTTGCAACGATGGTCGCACGGGAAAGCGTCATGGTGGACAAATGTAGGCAATGAATGTCCTAAACGTTGACGAGGAGGACGGCCAAACGGCGCGGCCAATTCATCATGCATTTGCCATCATCACATACGAGGAATATGTGTAGGAGCTTTGAAACGTTTGCTAAACTGTCTCGGATCATTTGTCCGTACTTTTATTTTACGGTATAGCGTATGCGAAACTCCGACAGTTCACCAGAGCTGGCTCAATGTCGGGAGCCGTTCAAAGTCATACAAATCGCTAACGTTGTTGCTTAACTACATTGCGGAAATTAGTCGGGGATGCGTCCCCCAAAGGGGCCACGCGTCTAACCGAAAGGAATAACTCTGATACGTCAGTGGAGTGACCTAGTGGATGGGTCAACTCAGCTACTGTAAGTTCCCTCTGCCAGAACTTAATTGGGTCGGGTAAGTGGAGGAAAATGTAGGTTGAACAACATTTCTTGTTGCACGGATTGTCGGACATGCTATTCAGCCTAGACAAAATTCTCATAGATCGATCTATAGTTGTAGCGTTAGATCTATATTCTCCTACACTCGCTTAACAACAAAACGGGCCAAACATGGCGCGCGTTCTTCTGTCAGCCACTGTGGCGGTTCACCATAAATTTGCTTCATTTTGTTTATAGTGCAACAACGGTCAGGCTCGGATAATAATTGGGAAATGTGAGGCTTAAATGAGCTCATGTTTCCTAAAATCTGAGTTTTATTCTAGCTCATCTCTGATCGACCAGACATCGTATTCACCACTTTTACTGTCATCGACTCAGTCTTGAAGGACCAACATCGGTTCGGAGTGTGTTGACCTTCTTGCCGTTGTTGTTGCCGTTGTCGTCGTCGCCGTAAGTTCGTACTTAACACCAGCTTCGGATGCTACATATACGCCAATCGTGGGGCTTGTTCATGAAGAAAGCAGATATTCGTTGACCCGCCTACTCTATAGTCTCGTATAGAAACGACGATCGTCTGGGTCATCTTCTGAACGCATTCCATTCTTAACAGTGGCTCGTCGCAATTGCGTTCATCTTTAATGTGCTCAATATATCTGGGCCTCTTCGGGTTCCTTGTCCGGCTCTCGAGTATTCGTTACGTTTCATGGCGGGTGGAATGTTTTAGGCGGGAACGGTCGTCCACTAAAGGAGCCGAGCTAGGTAGGAGGTGACATTCTGCTCGGCGCCATGCCGGGGTCGGATGCCCCGGTCGCAAGAGAAAGGCAATTGGGCGTGAGTAGGCGACAGGGCCGTTGGTTTTCCCCCTAGCCAAAAAGGGTACCGGTGGGAAAACTAGAGCAAGCTTTGGTCGCGTAGGCCACGCTAAGCGGCCGGAAAGCTGTCCGCGGAAGGGACCTACTTATTGCCAGCCGGTATGAGAACCGAAAGACACCGCCGGACCTCTCGGCGTGCATGATGATCTATGTCCATAAGCTCAGCTTGAGTGAGGGGAAGCTTAAATGCTCCGGTAGTAAACGCGACTGAGGTAAAGCTAACCCTTCCATCCCCCATCAGGCGGGTGGGTGGCCAGCTAGCCGGACCGCGGCTCAAGTATCTCAGCGGCGAAGGGAGGGAAATCTGCTCCATTTCCCATGAAGGGAGACGAACGTAGGAAAGGTTTCGAGGGTGGCTGGCGAAATGATGCGGCGAGGAGCCATGAGAAGCGAAATTACTGCGCAAAACATAGATGAAGCTATCTCTTGTACCCCCATCGCTCCAGCCGGAAGAAGACGACCCTGTCTCACATTGCTTATCAACGAAACGGTATGCTAAAGGTAAGAAGTAAGTTTTTTGGACGTGGGCATATGTATATGCGTGTATATGCCTGTAATTGATCGTGTCTGCATGAATCCTCATTGGCGCAGTGTGAATCTATATATCTTCTTCACCTAGATACGCCATAAACACACACGATATGCACCTGACATAGCCAGAATTGCTTTCCACACTCCTCAATATATATACATATATATATATATATATATATATATGTGTGTACATATATTTTTTCGCAGTTCATCCGTGCATCATTCTGATTGGTACAGTTCATATGTATCCATTTGCTTCATTTGTTTTTTTCTCCTCATCAGTATTAGTCCAAATAGAAAAGTCGTCTTGCAGATGGCAGAACTGCAGAAAGGCTGCGAAAGGCGAAGCAGATGGAAACGAGACCATGCAACTATGCATGATGGAAATAAACCACAACTGTGAATAATGTATGCTGGGTCAGATTCAATCGTCTCTTGTGCTGAGACACCTTTCCGTGGCATGTGCCGTATTGAGAATCAACGTCATTGCGTGTCATGTGCTAACAAAAAGGTATATCTGATAGCATTCACGAAGCCGTTCTGGGGTTGCCCGACTTTTATCCCGTTTTTTGATCAGAAGAAACTAAGCAAACTTCTCACTCAAACACGTTCTTCAACGAACAAGTCATTGGGTGCTGGTCACGTCGACTTCGTGCTATTGACTGAGACAGACGAGCTGGACATTCAGGAACTTTGTCCACACACACACACACATATATATATATGTCCTATTAGCTTCTCGAGAGTAAGACATATATATATATATATATATATATATGTATATATGTCCTATTAGCTTCTGGAGAGTAAGACGTTTGATAAGTCTGTCGTGAGGTCTAATTATTATTACTATTGTTATTATAATTATCGATGACGCTGTGTGGGCCAGTCGCTGATCTGAGCCCTCATTTCGGTTAGGTTCAGTTACGCTCTAGTAGACGCTTCAGTGAAGATTCTGTTCGGACACACCGGCCAACTAAGGACATTTGCAGCTGTTGGGCTCAGTTTGGTTTACCTTCGGCTAGAAATTTTCCACGCTTCATTGGCGCATTTTCATAGTCAATAAGCAGGCGAACAGATGGGCGTTACGCCACAAGGGATAGTGGCTAATGATAGCTTCATTAAACACCATCACACAGTCTTTATTGACACTTTGTGCATTGACCATCTACACTCTACGGTACTCGTTCCATGGCCTCCACGCCTGGGTCGAAAAGGTGTCTATAGGAAACGTACTGGTGTTAACAAGGGCTCAGTGTAATGAATACCTTGAATAAGCCTGAGACGGCGCTACACGGCTGTTCACTGAGGTCAAAATATTCATTCTCGTGGTTTTCGGCTTGTTGCGCTCGATTGGGTCTGACACCTATAACACATTTGTATTTGGCTCGATTGTGTATCGTTGAGAAAAACTACTCGTACGCGACTGTTAAGCGGAATAGCTGCCTGTGGAGCAGCCGGAACGACCATCTTGTACCATCGATCAACTTCCAGAGCTTACAGAGGCCAGACGCTTCTATGAAACACTATCGAATAGATCGCAGGTGGTGGTTCTCTGAGAAAAACTTCCGGGGGCTGTGTAGAGCTGTGTTTCCCAGGCAAGTGAGTAACACCGTAGTTGCTAACCATTTTTATAGCTATTACTGCTTTGTGTTAAGTTGAGAAGTCGTGTTGTCTGGCAACACTAATTAGAAAGCGCTTCCTGACACATGGTAGAACAAAATATTAGATTAGAAGAATTTTTGAGTTCAGCAGAACCAGCACAATTTGGATAGTTAACAATACTGATTGACCGAACGATTCTCGATTGCAGGAATGCAGCGTCAAATACTTTTTTGCTGATCCGGCAAGGAACAGGCTGCATCCTTGACGAATTCTTATGTTAAGAAATCGATTTTTTTTGCAAGAACGTCAATATAAGATAAGCCATAAGCTGTATTATCGTGCCCCGAAAATCCACACGTTGAATCCAGATAGCGTACGGACGTGTGAAATTTACCGCGCTGCATTTATTGTTGTTTGGTTGTAACAGATCGATAACCAATAAATAAGCGTTGTCTCGAACGTTCAACTCGAGACTTCACAGTATTTCCGCGTAGATGCAAGGCCATTCTCATTGTAAGGGTTCCCTACGCAGGGCTGTCGTTAATTGACAAGTTCTTGGTTCATCGGCCTATCTGGACAGCGCCTATAGGGATTAAGATTTGTCAGGAGGATATCTTTAGCAATATAATAACTACGACTCTAAGCCTGTCGCTCGAAGCTAGTCAGGCCAGGCCAAGCCAGGCCAAACGGTGGTGGACAAACTCGATCGTCAAGGGGGTACCACCACAGATCTGAGCGCTGGGACGTCGCTTTTGGGACGTATCAGTGCGCCGAAACCATTTTTGGGGGATATGTGAAGGGATCCAGAAGTGGACTGTTATAAGAGCAGTGGGTATTCTTTTCTATGACGCTTCCAAGATGAGATGAAGCAGCAGTCGGTGCTTCGCCTCCGGGGTCCCCGAGCCTCCTGTTCCCTTGCCTCGTTTTGCTTCAGCATCAACGAACGCTCTTTTTCAGGGCTGGCTGAATTAATAGAACATAAAAATCGACTGAGGCCCGCGCTGGGACGGTCGAAACCCTGCTGAACGCAAGAGCTCGCAGCAGCGAGACTGCTTGGACCACTGAGATCGCTACGTTCGTCGCAAGGGAACAACGAACGCGGCAGTCAAGGACTCAACTGCTTCTTGAGGTCAGTGTTTCAAACGAACCCACAATGCGAACTCACCATGAGAACGACGAAGGGAAACCGACTAAGAGGGCGGTTGACGAGAAAGAGAGAGCGAGAATGAGCAAGTAAGCTTGGAGCTGCTGCTTTCCTGAACGGCAGGAAAATAGAGAAACTCCACAGGATGATTCTCTGACGCAACTGCGCTGGCCACATTGAGTGAGGGGTAGCTATTGCCAATCAAGCAAAGATCGCCTTTAAGATGGTTGGTCAACTGATGAGAGTGACGGGGTGGGTGATTGGAAGTCAAGTGAAATAGCGTTCATATGAGGAACGCCAATAGATAGCTGTTCGGCTCGCTGACGAGAAATTACCCAGAGCCAGCTGCATCACATTCGTAATTCGAGATCATTGTTTAGCTTTTCCAAGAGTTGTTGTTTGCCGTTTCTTTACGCCGATGCGTCGGCTTGTGCAGGTTGTCCATAGTCTAGCGTGCAACTCTTGTACAAGAAAAACTGGTCGCAAAAACAACGCTCGCCATATCGTCTTGATCTTGTTTCAAGCTAAGATTGTGTCAGGCACTCTAAGTTGGGACCTTAGTTACGTAAGAACAGCTGCTAAGACCTATCAACAAAAACGTTCATGATAAGCGAGACAGCACTACGAAGCGGTACCTCGTTCTTGAATCAGCCTTAATTCCTTCACAGTTGAGCCCACTAAAATGAAACCCTTAAGCACTTATGGCATAATTGCAGACAGCGAAGTATTCCTGACACAAACCGAATTTGTGCGGGAACGGCAAACTAGGCTTAAAAGAACTATTAATAGGGCGAGATCTGTATAATGGCATCCATCGTCTATGGTTGTGCTTGTACGGCTTTGAAATATGGCAGCAGGATATTACCATAGTTGTCACCTGACTCCTCCAATGCTCGCGCTGCTTCCGGCAGGTCTCCATAGCGGTCCTCCTGTAAAAAAGGCACAAAAAGACAACGGCTATTCCAGCACTCTAGACTCGTAGTTCCACTTTCGATGCTAAATCTGTCGAGTGTGTCATCGGTAGATATTTAGTACTTGATTAGTTACATAGATCGAACCACGGCTAACCGCCGGTTCGTGTTCTGATCAATATTCGTAGTAATGTGAGTAATATGCATTTTTCTGGAATAACCAGTTTCCAGGCCAAGACTAAATACCCTATTTCGCATATGCTGCTTTACGCTCCATGAAAATACTTTTCCATTGTGTATATATATATATATATATATATCCACGTATATGTGAGGTATAAATGTCCATATATATATATATATAACGACTGAACGTCTCCTTGGTATAATGAAGGAGTCACCAGTGTAACTTTCGGAAACATACGCTATCTTTAACTTTGAGCTTCCAGATGAAAGCTACGCTAATAAAATTCCCTTTCACCGCGACATTCCCCTTTCCGGACGAATATTTCTGATCTACCGCCAGCGTGCGACTAACCAGCCAGCGTACGAATAGTGAATGGCGTTACCTCTAAAAGTCAATTGCACTCAGCTCCGCTTTTGTGCACCGTTTCGCCCAGATTTGCCAGATCAATTCCTTTGTTCCCGCCTCGCGCTTTTCTGCCGGCATCCATTTGTTTATTTAACGATGAACAGAGCCGTAGGGAATCTGTTAGACGTAGCGGTCATTCAATGTTATCGAGTCTAAGGAAATCGCCTTTAAATGGTTTTCCGTAGGCGAGGTTTCTTTGCCTCTTATTTCTTTAGGTGGCAACTGAATGAGCAAAGTAGCCTGCAATACCGTCTATTGACTTTGCCTAATTGTCTTAGCTAAATACATAGAATATCATTTGAAGTGGCCACAGGAATTCTACACACCGAACACGCAGATCGACGCCGGCATCTGAGTCGGCTTTTAACCCAAACGCTGGCCACAGACATAAACGAAGAATAGAACTAAGTTCCTGGTTCGTCAGACGCACGGGGGCGTTATTAGTCCAGCTGGAAAAATCAACGATACAGTAGCATAGACTGAAGGTTCTGGGGGAGATATTGCTCTATCAATAAACGGTATATTTACCAGACGTTGGGACACTACACCTAGGTGAATCACCCCCCCGAAATCGCTTTGGGAAACAAGTTCGAAAGTACTTTCGTCTTTAGTGTCTGTGCGATGTAGATCCACGTAACTCAAATGCCGTAGCCAAATGCACGAACGACCTCGATCATGAGCATCGGTTGCGATATCGTCTGTTATCTTCTTGTTGACGAAAACGAGGTTTAGCTGCTCATTAGGGCTACGTAACAGCCCCCCTTCCTCCTACCCACACCTCTTTTCGTTCTCACTCTCGTTAAGAGGCGAAAACGGCAACGCTCACACAAATTGGGCGTCGACGGATGAGTTCTTCGTGTTGCGCGTGCCCGTTTTGGCACGAAACGAACGTCGCTCGATTGTCACCGTCAGTTTTAGGTTCACTTTTTCGCTTGAAGGCCCCACACAAATAGAACGCGCACTCGTCCCCCAACCGGATGACGTGGCCCCCCAGGCCGGAGGGTAGATTCGTTCGGTTGATGCTAGGCACGTCGTCCGCCGCGTTTCCACTACGCTTCCCTCTTTTCTCTCTCTCTATCTTGCCAAGTGTCAATTCGTTCGTGCTGTTGTTGTCGTCATCGGGCGCTGCTCATGTTACGGTCATATGTGGGGGAAGTCGGGGGTAGCAGCACGCTGAAAGGAGTATGTGGGCGGAATGCTTTTCCCAGCTGGCCGCCCACGTTTGCGTCATTCCACAACGTCATTGTGACGCCCCCCCGTCATAATCCCTAGATTCCCCATTTGCTTATGTTCCCTATAGAGACGTTTGCGTCGATGTTTCGTTCACCTCCCTGTTCATCGATGACCCCCCCCTGCTTCAGCACCGACCTGTGCGGTAGAAGGAGGTGCTGGCGCAGCTGACACCCCCAGAGCTTCTGTTGCCGGGGCCCCCACTTCTGTGTCCCCGGCCGACGAAAAGCCTCGCGCCGTAACTACTGTTTAACCGGACAGGGTCCTGAACAGTAATGACGGTCGCAAGGCGAGGAGAAGAATTGGCAATTGCAGGCAAGCTAATGTCAACATCGCCGTATCCAGGATGCCAGGACATCGGGGGGAAGCCAATAGTAAACTACTTTGCGGCACCCATCCAATTGGAAACAGTTTACGCGACGGATAGCCGAACGATCCAATTGCAATGCGCCATCTTGTTTGTTGGCGGTAACTGACGCAGCAGCATATGGACAAACTTCTCGAAGCTTAAACAGACGGATGTTTGTGAGCAACACGTATATGTCAACTCGGTTAACTGTTAGATGGGGCAACGCAGCATGTCGGTACTTTGATGGGAGGCATTTCCATTACTTCTGTAAACATGTGCGCCAAACCGTCGGTGACGCATTCGTCCATAGTTTTCACATTGACCTCTCCCGAAAAGTAGCTTCCCGTGCGCGAACTTCGGTGACGCCGGATCGGATATCGTGTTCGACAGAAGTAAACATGCCGGCCGGCTCGGGGGGGAGATTGGTTAGTGATCTGAAGTGTTGAGAAGAAACCACAATCAGAGTTCTACATGAACAAGTTTCCATCGAGCTTGACGTAGAGTTGCCAACGCGACAGACGATCTACGAACGTAGCATTTCCTGTTAGTAAAGGGTCTCAGTACGACGCACGATGACTAAATCAGATGACAGAATCTTGATGTTCTTTATCCTGAACGATTTCCAATTGTCAAAACGCTCTCGGCGTTAAGTTCTGCGCTAGAAAGCGGCGGAGACGACACGTCAAAGCGTTTCATACGATTTCTATTTAGGTTGAGTCTTAATTCGACGACGAGCGTTCGCTGTTTTGCGGGAAATTTCCGGATGTTTGTCCTACTTATCCTTCTGTTGTTTGATCTCTTATTTCGATATTTGCCCCCCTGTCTGACCGTTTTCATAGGTGGACTCTGCGAAATTCTGTCCAGCGGCTTCAGATGAGAAGCGCTGTTTGTTGCTCGGCGTCGCGTTGTTCCGCCATGTTGTTGAGGTTCGTCATCAGTCGTTTAGGTGTCACGCACTCGGTGACGCTTTGCCGCTCCTGTCTGGTTCCCGACTCGTTTCTCTCGGCGAAGTGTTTCTCTCTGCCCCCGTCCGTGGGGCATCGCATCATCATCACCGCGTCCCAGTCAAGTTTCGTCATCCATCACATCGCTTTTTATTCTCTATTGTTCATAGCCTACGCGTCCCCGTCCGGTGTTACTCGGCCCCGATCATATTCGGACGTTTTGTCCTGAGCTCGCTCTTCTCCGCCGCCTTGTCCTGGTCTCTTCTGCGGCGCCTCCTTCGTCATCCTTCGTATTGTGTTCATTATTTTATTGGCTTCCGATAGCGACGTGTATTGAGGATGCGGGTCGGGGCACGGCTTCATGTGTTGAAGGTGAGGAACAAGACCTGTTAGCGAGGTCTCACTCAGTAAAAGGGAGTAGATCGGATGCAGTACTAAGGTCTGACGTCCTAGTTTCGTAGGACCTCAGGCCAGCTCGGTGTTACTTTGCGCGCTGCTACGACCCCAAACAAGCAGCGGTGTAGTTCGTTCGTTCGTTCGTTCGTTCGTTTACAGCGCTGCACGCCAACACATACGACGAAACACGAGACAATCACGTTCCAAAATTCGATACGTCAAGAGTTCGAACCACTTCAGAGAGATAGATACGCCACGACGGTGAATGACTTCATCGTCCTTCAATCTGCCTATCTCAGCGATGTCGGACGGTCCGTTCAGACCAGACGGAGTCCTCATACCATCGATACGAACCCCGAGCCGGCGAGCGAGAGAGAGCTATTGAGCGTGCGCGATCGTGGCGAGCAGGCGAACGTGAAAAGCGTTCCTCGACACGGCCACCGCTTCCGGCGCCTTCCACACATAGGACAGAAATCCACCCCATTTATTCAGCCTCGGACAAACCCTATTGAAGTACATATCTGTATAGCAGACGCGAATCTCCATCTGTAATGGATCGAAGGTGTGCTGGGACACGATAACTGCTAGAAGACATACGGCCTTGTCTTTGGAAACAACGCACTCCTAACGATCTCTCCCGCTGGGAACGAGTAACACGAATATTAATATTCATGCGAATATCGCAACACGTCGTGTCCAGCCGGAACAGAGCACGTTTCGTCCCTCGCTTAGTTCTAGATCAGATGAAGAACTCGAATCGATAATAGTCAATCCACGTATGGTTGAGGTAGAACGATCCAATTATTCTTCAAGGGCGTCGTATCCATGCAAACTTGAGCAGGCACTATAAAGCGGACGGACAGTTGTCGAAACGAGGGGATTCTGGCGCGCAAATTGGATCGACGCGTACGATATTGCAGAGATGATGATGTTCGAACCTGAGACAAATGAAGATTCCCGGCCCGGACTGTTCCTGCTGCGGGAAGTGCGTGGACAACACTGCTAAGCCGTCGTGTAACTGGGCGACAACCTCTGGACGTTCCACGCCTGGACCTGGCTCTTCACTAGAGGAGCAACTCCTAGGAGGGGAGGAGTCCCTCCTCCCTCCCAACTAGGAGGAGTCCATTATCGTGATTGCCTGCGTCGGCCGTAGTTATTGATATCGCTATCTCCATGTTGCTCTACGAGGAATAGACGGCAGATATCCGTAAGAATCAGTGAAACGAAAGGGGTTTGA
>MNPL01017714.1:0-12664 GCA_002081605.1 Tropilaelaps mercedesae | reverse complement strand
AGGAGGCGCCACGAACAGCTACCCCCCCCCCTCTTCCCCCCGGGCGACTTCAGCTTCCGTCCCGAAAGTCAGCCACTCGTTCTCCGACTTCGGTGTCTTCTGTCCGCCAGATCCGACGGCCATTTCGGACGGTCACACACGCTCTAATAACGGTCGTATGTCCGAAAATTGCTATCGGCGACGCCGTAGCTATTACGTAATGGCTAATAATAGTTAGTATGCGACGCGTCATGCGGGTCTCCGTACAACCCCCGGGACCCCCCCCGGGACCCCCTTGTGAAGAACGTCCAACAGAGGCAGAAGTCAAAGTCCGGATCATCTCGCCGCTCTTCGTCGAGCGTCGTCGGATGCTGATAGCGGCCACTGTCTTCCTTAGTGGTGGCAATGGCGGTGGCAATGGCGGTGGTTGGTTATGGACGCCTTCGGTAGATTGGCGTCAAAGCATTTTCAGAAGGAGAACGAGAGTGGCCTACGATGTTTTACGAGAAATCGACGTGGCTCCTGCTCGTTATCGATCCCGGGGGTCAATGACCTGATCGGCGTTTTGCTAATAACACTGACGAACAACGGAAATGTGTGTGTGCGTGTTCTCGTTGTTTTTGTTGTTCGACCGTTGACAAACCTCGCGTGTTCGGCGTTCGAGGTCGAGGCAAGGTCGAGCTCAGCGAGGCAGACGTTCACGGCCAGCGTCGAGCGTGGTCATGTTCGGGAAAATGTGCCACTTAAACACGTGACATTGTCCTGAGAACGAACTCGATCCACTGCGAGGTCGCTTTGTTGAGGATGCGTTCACTGTAGCAGGTGACAGACACTTCACGTTCCGACGAGCCTCACCGGACAGCTTCCCGCCGCAGGAAGAACCTTTGCGAAGTGTCGTTACCAGTTCGGTGTTGGCGTCCGGACATGGCGTGTGCTTGAGCAAACGCTCGCGACGCGTACACCTCCCCCTCCCCGTGGCAGGTTCGTGCCGTCATTTTGTTCGGTTTTCGCCTCTGTTTGCTGAGCAGTGCGTCAGGGTCCGCGTCGAAGATCGGACCGATCAGAAGTGGCCCATGAGATGGCGATGTTTTTTCTTTTTTGTTTGAAGTGGGGTCACACGAGGGCATCGGCCGATTCCGCTGTAGGCCGATGCCTAAATACGTTATGGCCGTCGCTCGAGCGTTTTTTCCTTCGTCGAACGCCACCGACACCCGAGTGACGTTGCCACGTCAGACTGCGAACGAGCCGTCGTCAGGAGGCTGATCAGGAGAAGACTTTTGCGAGTCCGGCGCACAGGCCGAGGCACGCGCATGTATCGGCAGCCGTGTTCTGTCTGTCTAACATGGACGACGCGTCGATCTAATGCCGGCTCGAATCGCCTCTTCCCACTGAGGAAGACCCTTCGGCATCGAAGTGTTTCGACGCCGTTCTTCGGTTGGCTTACGGGCAAAAGCCGTAAGCGAGGAGTCCGAGATTAGCCCCCGTCCCGTGTGGCAAATTTGGACGGCGTCCGCTGACCGGTCAACCCTGCCCGCCCATACCACGTTTATTGCCCAGCCGTGGGGGCATTCTCAGAGGGAAGACGATGACCCGTCCGGCCTGTCGACGAACGAAGGAAACACTGAGGATCTTCGGCGGCGAATTGTTCTCTCTATCTCTCTCTCTTGTCCTTGATTAACCTGACGCGCGCACAGCTTCATCGAAGACGTGGAGCCGAAAACGAAACGGACAGCGCAGGGCAACTGAAGTCGAAGCTGCCTTCACGATTCGGATAGACTCATCCCATCTGGCCGATGGCTGGAGTTAGATCGTGAAGAAAGAAGACAGACAGAAAAACAAGCGAGAGAGAGAGAGAGAGAGAGAGAGAGAGATTAACGTAACTCGTTACAGCAACGTCGAATCGATGCGAATGTCAAATCGCATGAATAAATGGGCAATGGCTTCCTCACCTTAACGAAGCTCGACGAGGTAACGACGTGAAGAACTTCGACTCAACTGAACATATTTCATGTACCGGCTAGTTCCGGTCATGCATTTCGGAACGCTCACCGTCTGATCACAGGAGAAGTCGTATTCTTAGCTGCTAGAGATCATTTTCGTAGCGTCCGCTCTCCTTGTTCTCCTTGTGCATACGTCCAGTAGCAGTGAGTCCTTTGTCTTGCAGCCATCCTTGCGTAGAAACGTCCTCCTTGTTCGCGCACTTTCCTCGCTGCGCATTTGGGGGGACGTCACGCGGTTGGGTCATGACATATTTGTGCGCAGACAAACACACAAAAAACGCCCTTCACTTACCTCCTGACTCCTGCGAACTTAGCGGCGAGCGATGGCTGCTCGCTCGATTTGTAGGTAACTGAGCGCTCTCAAGTATTCCTGACGCGACAACGACGCCGTGAGCGACAACTCAGCTCGAGCGTTACGCCGTGACGGTGCGCGGTAGCGTAGAGCAGTGAATCGGAGTGACGCTTTGCCATTAACACGGTTTCGCGTGAGTAGAATTTATACAGTTAGCGTTGTTGCGTGTGGCGCGTCACAAGTTGACGTTCCGCCTGTACGTGTCGGACAGCCATGACACGGCCAAGGCGGCTGGCGTGACGCAAGAAACTGCTGACACGCGAGCCTATGCCTTCGATCCGATACAACTTTGTCGGCACCGACGGCATTTTGTTGCTCATTTCATAACGACATTTTGTGCTAAGTTCTAATCAATACGGCAAACGCTTACAGTGACCAATTCTCCTCATTGGGTAGAGGGGTTTTCGTCGTCTTCTCGTTACGAACGCCTGCGTTTCTACGAACTATTTCGTTTATCCACTGACATGGCTAACGATAAATATGGCGCGAAGAGCGTGCCCTGGAGTGATCTGCTTTAACTGCGGAAGAACGATCGAGAAGATCGAGTCATATACGTGGACCGAGAGAATTAACAAAGCTTCATCTAAGAACAGGGGAAGGGGGCGAAACGACTCTAAGTAGACCTCGTTTTGGAACGGTTCGCGCCAATTTGGACAAGTTATTGGATCGCCATTGGATGCTCGAAGCTCGACTCAGCTAAGCCGGTCGATTACGCCAGAACGAACCGATGTAATAACAGAACGCGCCTCTCTTTGACTGTTCAACTACTGAATTTTGTTTCACATGCTCCCTGTGCAACTACAATTACATTTATTCGTACGTCGGAGGCGAGCGCGCATCTAATCAACATCGATTAAACAAAAAAGTCACGTCGACACGTCCTTGTCCACGCAGTTACCGACTGCGAACTTTCCCTGTAACACTCAGACCCCAGGAGTTGAACAAATCATGCCAATAGAATACTCTTCGGTGGACCTACTTCGTGAAGTGATTTTCGTCATCCATTGATGAGAATCGTTCTCGTCATAAGAAATCATTCGACAAGAACAATTATCATCTACACCCAGCTTTCGCCTCTTCGGACAGGATCACGCGTAAATATGGTCACGTGTCCGTATGCGATTCACGTGCTGGCAATAAATACACCCGTCAGAATAGCATTTATTTCTTTCTACCGATAGATACATACAACTGACGCATATTCGATTGCATGATTCAGCTGTGGCGATTCCGAATTCGGATGCATGCCGAACTTTATCGTCGATGAAATTACATGAAACGTTGGCGCGGCCTATTCGTATTTAGAGGCGAAAATAGCGTCGTGGTGGTGGTTGTTGAACGGCGTCTTGAAAGTTCAGACCGACCTGCTTTGAATTTCGATACTCATCGAGCAGAATTCTCTTGGGGGCTCGTTGTTTAGTAGCTCTAAGTAATTAAAACTGGCAAAATGAACCAGACGAAACAGTTGCCAGAACATGAGCCAAAACACGTATTGTTCGCGTAACGAAGTAGTCCGTGAGAGATACCCAAAAATGGCGCTTCAGTTGGCCATTTCATGAAGTACGACACATTCCTTGAGAACTTGTGGTGGAGTTGTCTTGGACAATCGAAGTTTACATCGACACGAAAAGCATTCAACTGTTACACGAAACCTCCTCCTATTCAGCCCGTAACTATGATACTTCTGTGGCAGACTAAAATAGCGAGCATGCCATCATCTTCAGTGTTCCTTCTGTACTTCGTCTATGCCGTCGATCTAATAGGACTTCTGTTTCTAGCGTTTGATGTCCACCTATTCAGCTAATTCTTTCTGACTACATTGAAACCGTGCGTCCCGATAGGTGCATCGTCAATTGGTGAAGTACTACGGCAGAGATTAGCCCCTTCCGGGGGCACATCACCTTCGTATAGTTCATGACGAAGGGAAGAAGTCAGCGGCGGGGGCCAGAACCGATCCTCGTCGTATCCCTGACATCGTCTTGCGGCTTCCGCGCGCCGTCACAGAACGACGAAGGAATCTCTTGCACGGCGTTGTCGGCGTCAGTAGCGTCAACAGTGCACAATTCCCATCAAACTATGACTACTGTACGATCATCTTTGTAGTGACGCTCGATTACGTCTAATTATTGGGCGTTCGTGGATGAGTCGACTTTCCTGTTTGTTCCAATATTTCAAGATAAAGCCAAGGAGCGGCCTATCGGCTTTGCGGTGCGGCCTGTTCCGGGGCACCATCTCGGTATGGCGACGGATGACATCACTTTAATCGTCGACACGATCGAAGAGACTGAAAATTCCAACGCATACGCCGTACGACTCAAGTGGACGAGCTGAAACAAACAAACAAACAAACAAGATACGTGACACATGCAATCCTGATTTAGTTGGACTTATGGCATGAAAATCAACACACGAACTAAGTGTACTATCGCCACGCCGGAATAATTCAGGGTGTTTCGTTTTGTCGCAGTGCCGATTTGTAGACGGGCGGGACTGTCACTTGGAAAAACGTGTCCAAAACTTCAACGCAGATCTACAACCTGATACAACAGACTTACGGGTAACCGTAAGAGCTGCTTTACTAATGGTATTTTCTTATTGCGTTGTATTACGTTAATGGCACACCAGAGCGTCAGGTGAATTTCGAAGACGGGTTTGTTGCGCCGAGATAGCGCAACGTGAAAAACCTGCCACGCTGAGAAGCGGGACTGGGGAGTTTGCGCAAGACTATCGCTTGTATTGCGCGCAAATGACTAACAAAAAAATTGCAATAAGTAATTACTAAAAAAATTACTAAGGAAAATAATCAGGTATTTAACAGTGCGTACTTGGCGATTTGATCTCCCTTCGAAGTTCCCGGTTATATTATTCTGCGTGATAGGAGGGTTTACAGGTAAATTACTGTTAACTGTGCGGCTGTTACTGATAGATGAACGACACACAGGGTGCCATATTGTTTACTTTTTTGTGTACTGGAATTTTTAGTCCTACAATGCTGGCTCTGAGGGAAGTGAAGGTCGTCGAGTGAGCGCCGATAAGCGAGCACGCATATTTGTGTTATATTTAGATAGACAGCCGTCTTTATGATAATAGGATGCCTGCCGATTCTTGGCAATGTTATCCGATCAGGCATCCGTCCGTCCGTATAAAATCCGTAAATCCGTCCCTGGCTTTAACGCATAGACCACTAAAAGTAAATATAGCTATGTGAGTCGAACTTCGACCTTAGGCAACAAAACTACCCAAACAGCACAAAAACTAAAAATCATATATATATATATATATATTCTTTTTTTGGGTTTATTTTTGTTTATTTATTTATTCGAAAGAGTCTCTTATTTTGTCAAGATCACCGAGCGATTTTGTTATCGTGTGCCAAACCATAGTCACAAATATGACTGACGATTGAATCTATCAGTGGTTCGACGACGTTCGACTACGCGCACTCGTCGTATCATTATAATAGTGCCTAATACGATTAACTGTGTATTTAAGTGTATTTAGTCAGCTCCATGCCTTCCCTACGGGGTCAGTGTGGCCTTGCAGACGGTTAACACCACACGCAGATAACAAATAAAGGGGGAGAAGTTGCGGATAAATATTACAAACAGCTCACAAATGGATCACCTGGGCATCGGACAAACCGGTGGGAGGAGACGTCGACGCTGATTAAAAACGAAATTTGTTGCCACTCGATGACTCGTGCGTCCAGCTAGCCTTGCGGCCTTTGTGAGAACAATGAACAAACAATTTCTCTAATCGAAAACCGCACAGACACACAAGTTCACTTGTGTGCCAGCCGCCGCGGCAATGCATCCCCAATACAGAACATCGATCTTCGCAGTGCGTCAACTGACGACAGCTGTTTGGTCGGATGTCCCGAGCGTTCAGTTCTCTCCTTTACAGTCTAGGGGGAAACGGGAAGAGTGGTTAGAGGGAAGGCATAGTTATATGAACTGCAACGATAGCATTTCGTGGTCCCGAGCCCCAAAAGCCCTACCGATTCAAATATTAACCTATGACCGCTTAAGCTTACGCCGTTTTCCAACCGCCATTTCGCCCCGGGGAAATATTGCAGTGACTACCCTGTCGGTCGTCGATTATTCACGAAAAAAGGGAACGAGAAAACGAAACGCAAACTCACATAAAGGCCAATTCGTAGCGGAAAATTGGCCGAAAAATGCAGAGACGGTTCGGGTGATCCGTCAAGGCGCTTGTCATTCGCAGCGTTTTTGGCGCGTTCACAATACAACTTGTTTATGTAACGCTATTGAAAAAAATCGCGCGAGGTAACCTGAAGTTGATGAGAATTGCATCGTGAAGCGGCTGTTGCAGCTGCAAAAAATCGAGCATTTTGACAGTAAAACGTTTTTTTTTCTGCTGAGTACTCCGCCAGTACAAAGACGACGATTCGTGGGTGTCAACTGTGCCTTGGAGAGCTCCGGAACCTGTACGCGAAACTGCTCGATACAGACAAAATAAGGCACAGCCGAAGAATGCGCCGAAGGATGTTCCGATTGGAGTTCATTTTCCGCCATTTTCGGATTCTTTCCACGGCCAATGCGCCATCGAGTTTAGTTGACAGAGAGTGCAAATTCATCGGTTACAGAACACCTCCACACCAAAACTGGCAGCGGAGCTGGAAACTTAATTATAACACTAATAATAAATGAAGTTCATGCTAGATTTACGCATGTAGAAATAGGGTCATTTGCTCTTTGTTTTACTGCGTTAGATTAGCGCATAATTAACATTCACAGAGGTTTGCCGGCCAACCTTAAAGCGTAGTGAAAGAATGCCCCAACACAAGACGATAGGGAGCGCCCGCTTAGGATAGCGGCGAGGTAACGTTGCCGATGGCTGTTGTTCGTCAAAATGACCCTTTCCCGGGTGGTCTGCTCTGGTTTATGGTATCTGACCCTGTTGGTGCCGTCGTTCGTTCTTCCTTTGTCGACAGAATTAGTATAGTATAATTATTACCTTTACTATTATTATGAGTGCTAGTCGAGACAACGGCGCTTAGCGAGGTAAAGATTTATATCCGCCAAAATCGATCAGCATCGAGTCGATTTTCTGCGTCAGAAAATAGCACCGTCTCTCAGCAGATAACATTTTCTGCAAGCCCCTTTTTCCCCAAGACGACACGATCCTGTCTTCGTGTTGTTGTTGTCGTCGTCGTCGTCGTTGTTGCTGCCGCTGTTGTTGTTGTTGTTGTGTTTTTAAAAAACACAAGAGAAGATGGAGAGTACGAACTAAAGGAACAGCCAGTTTCGTTTAGTCAGGCGGCTAATCAACGATAAATAGAAGGGCGGTTCGCTTCTAATATGACAAGACGTATGTTCCATTCATTAATAAAGCCCAAAACGAACGTCTCCTGTAACCGATAATATAGCCGTGGGAGCCGTTCGACGTTGGCCCGGACGGGGCAAGAATTCCAATTGCAGAAACACGGACAAACAAACAGGGGCAACGCGCCGAGTCTCAATGGGAGAACACCATTAATCGATAGAGAGGAAAACCTAAATCGAAGTCAAACAATAATAATTATTTATATTAATAATGATCCCTTTATTACGGCAAAAGGGATTGCAATCGAGATCCGTTCTACGTTCAACGTTTTCCCTTAGGCAGCAAAATCACTCCGGAGAGAGTCGTATGCGACGCGGCCATGTTCCATGTTTAGTTTCAAACGAGTTTAACGGCATTTCCGAGAGAGAAAATGAAACGTCGGACATTTCCTGATGGCCGTAACACCGTCATAGTTGTAATGATATCGTCGCCACTCTGACGCCTTTGAACCAAACATAACTGCCATACGATGGCACGAATCAAAATGAGCGATTTTTTACAGACCCCCCCGCCTTATCCGGGGCAAACGCAAGCGGCATCGATAACGAGTCGACTCCAAACAGAAAAGCGGCTACGCAAAACGGCGTAAACCTTACCCACGACGGGAGGAGGGGGCGCAACGCGCACACACAACCCCCGCCTTCCGGCCACTGCGACACCTCCACAGGCCACCCAATTCTAGAAAGACAAATCCTCATCGGCTCAATGCTAAATTAACACCGGCCCGTCTATCAGGCGGCGGATGACAAATCGACACGGTTGAACAAAAAAAATTCAACTTCAGACGATGCAGACTAAACGGACGACCTGAGCGGCATCGAACGCGGCTCTGTCGGTCTCCCGCCACGGTCGGACTGACGGCGACAGAAGACGGCCACAGAGACGAGGCAGCGGCTACGTGGAAGGTGTGAACAAATATTTGAAAAATTCACGGGGAAGAAAAGTCGTTAGCCCCTGATGGGCCGATAGGGATCAATGCTAACTACGGCCAACTGGTCGCCACATTTTGACGTCGTCGAGGCGTCGGCGCACACGTCCCGGGGGGGAGGTCATACCCCTCTGGGAGATAGCGTGTGTGGGTCGGTAAACGACCGAAATGGCGAAGATCCGAAACTGGCGAAGGGGGAGGCTGTAGAGAGGAGGAGTAGTAGAAAGACGAGCCGCGGAGGGGGATAGGGAGGATAGGGTCGGTGAAATAACGACTTGGTTGATCCTCTTGGTTTGCATCGTTTATTCGTTACGAACTACGAAGAGAACGAAGGCTGGGGAGTGAACGCGCTCAGGAAAACGGGAGGTAAAAATTAACGGACATCCGCACGGAAACCTATTGGTGGAAATAGCCCTGTAGTAGCAACAGTGCCCAAGAGTTAGAGACAAATTGAGGGAGAGAAAGGAGAAGTGATGAGATAAAGTCAATAGCAAAGTTGATTATGGTTTTTGGCGTTGTGTTCGTAGCGACGATGGCTACGCGCAAGTTGAGGCTTTGGTTTGACGACCTCAAAGGGTTGGCAATCGCTTAGTCTTTTTTACAACCCTCAGCCTTAAACGATTTTATGAACGCACATCCGTCTGACGCTAACAGTACACACAAAATGAGAGCGTTTTACGATGCTGTCGTACATTGGCACGATTATGTCACGTGTGCTATAGATTGCGTTGTACGGAATACCTGCCAGTTTGGCTAAAGAGTCATGTGTGTGTGTGTGTGTGTGTGTGTGTGTGTGGAATATTTGTCGCCGGCATTTAAACATTGTGAGGGAAACAGTTCGCTGGCGGTTTCCTGTAAAGAGCACGGATACTATCGCTTGTTAACAACGGTGTAGAAAGTAAAAAAAATTAGGCAAACATTTTTTTAAATTAAATTTTAGACGTTTTTTGATCTGTGGCACCCAATGTCATGTATGGCCAGAACGGTGGAAGGTTTACAATAAGTCGCGCTATAATTTTTTAGCAAAAACTAAAGTTTTTTACTCTACAAAGCTCTGTTTCATCTAATGGTACAAGAAGGCCGTTTTGTCATATCGTTCGAACGCATAGATTCGCACGTCTACCGTCTACCTGTGCTAAATTCAGCCCGTAAGAGACCATCAAAAATAAAATCATGCTTCGTATACAATCGAATATTGTTAAAACACTTCAAAAGCCCTCGAGCGTCTAGCAGTGTCCTGAGCCATTAATGACCTGTCAGAACTGCGCCTATGGCCCTCGTCGTAAATCGTAGGTGATCGATTAATTTACCGCGAACACAGCCAGACAATAGGACCGATTTCCAGCGAGGAAACGCGGTCTTCACTGGACAGTCCAGCGCCTGTAGGCAGCCATCACTGCACGCTACATTACCATACACCGCATGAGGACATTTTGTTTGACGCCCGATATTCCGCAAGACCCAAGGACAGAACGACGTTCTTCTTGATGGCCCAAGTGCAAGAAGCCGTTATGTCGACGTCATAACAGCAGGATGAAGCTCGGCTGAACGAGGACCATCTTTGATCGACTTCGTTTAACTGTGTGCCGTTACCGGCCGAAGCAGGCTCCCCCCAACCTTGTCCACACCTCACGTTGATACCTATCGCGGGACAGCCCTGCGAACACCCTGGACAATGGAATCGTATACCGTAACAGCCACAATCCTACATGCGTATACGGCAATGACCTTACTGAACAAGACTAGAAGGATTGTTGTGATTTTGTCGTCTGCATAAACGAGTTTCAAACGTCCATTGCCATCGATCGACAGGTGAATCAACTGAGAAGCAACGAAAAAGCAGACGGCCGCTCTTCGTTTTGCGACTCCCGTGGTGGACCCTGCAGTCTGCACTCGTCTGGCCACGCTATCCAATGCCAGGTCACGGGAATCCTACACGGACATGGTGTTAAGCAATTTAATATTTGCACCATCAGTGGGTCGAACCGAACGAAGTTAGCCCGTCCGAAATGGATTGCATGCTGATATATAGTTAACAATAGCGATGTAATGCGCAATCACATGTTTGAGAAATGGTGCTCATCATAACGTGGTGGCACCTTATAAAAATTATTTTGCTAATGAAGTTATATATATATATATATATATTGATACACATATATACAGTTGTCGCCAGCTTGAGCACAATAGCACGCTTTTTTATAAACGCATGAGACTTTTCGTTAGGACATCCGGTTCCCATAGAAACCCTATGCATTTTAATTATTGACAGAAGTCGTGGCCTTCCATGGCTCAATGCGATTCCGTAACCGAACCTGTTGTGTGGTCGAAAGAGTGGCCGATTGAAGTGCCTAGGTCTTGGCCATCATAGGTCTTGGCTGTCATGTTATCAGCCACCGAAAAATTAATTAGCCTTAATATACGACGGACCACCTCCTGAATTTTTCATTTGGTCTCGTAACGTGTACTTTTTCTGTTAATAGCTTTACGATGCAGCAGTGTCTGAAGTCGTTCATTTAGGGATAACTTTGCACCGGCCAGACCCACCAAAGAGAAGTCTTCGTTTTTGCAACTTCTGCCTAACACAAGTCCACTTGGAGCCCCGTTACTTTCCCAGATAGACCTGCGTTTATGCAAAAGTAAAACAAACCACCCTGCTCCACCCTGCACTGTTACCGCCCCCGTCGCGATACACCACGCGACATCGTTGCCATGGTAATATCCGGCCAGGATTAATAAATCTCCACCCAGGCTGCTTCCATCTTCAGTCTTCGCTTGACGAAGGAACTCAGGCTCCGTAAGAAGGAGACACGACATCTTGATCGGCATTTCGAGAACAACGGGATTATCGGACATTTTTAAGCGACCTCCCTCGTTGTAGACACTGGTCACTGGCAACTGTTTACGTCTATCCAGAGACAAAATTGACCGCAATACTTCTCGAGACGTCGCCTCGGCCAGTAATAATTCGATGACATCCTTGGGAAATAATCACCGTGCGATCAATCTGATTACCCTGAGTGGTCATCTGATCGGGTCATCCTTTCGTATCAAATACATTTTATGTTCTTCGAATTGACGTCAAGCGACTCTACAGCCGCTCCAAAAGGCCAGGACATTCTAACGATGTCCTAGTTTGCTAGTCAGTCTGGCCTTGTCAGTTGGTGAGGCCAAATATCGAAGTGGGCGACTACTCGACACATCCCATTGGGTTACAGCACCAATACTAACGTTTACTAGTTCTTCATTAAAATCATACATATCGTATGTGGCCGTTCCGGAATGACGTCGTAGTCCTCTGACGATTTCTAAAGTTCGAAGTTCTGCACCCGTCACTGAGTGTTGGGTAGCAAAACAGATTTCTCGTGTACGTTGCATGCCATATACCTCACAGCTTTCCATCGACCAGCCCCCTACATGCAGATGGTATACGATGCATTTGCATGCACTATGTTCTTCACTCACTATATCTTCTTGTTGCGGTCGGCCTAGAGCCCTGTCGGACACAGGCGACGCTGAAGAACTATTTCCACATCGTAGTTTTCGTCTGTTAACGGTGCATGCATTCATGTGTAGAAGTACCGCCCATATTATAATGCCATCTTCGCATGCCCCTGGGCGAGACGCTGTTTCACTGCCACTTAACCGGTACTGAGAAATGGATACCGGTACCGGTGTCCATGTATGCAATATCGCGCAGGCTGTATTTCTGAAATATCAGCCACAAGCTGCTTGCCTCTACCGCAACTGGAGTGCCCCCGGCAAGCCGTCGCCGTTCGCAAGCGTCCAGAAGTCAATAAAGCAGCACTTACTCATTTATCTCCTCATTTGGCTCGGATGTGTAAATGTGTCACCGTGCAGAATTCGAGTGTGTTTGGCAATAGCGGATGGTGAGTAACAATATTAATAATCGAAATATTACTGTTTACGATGACAACAGTGATTGGGAAGGTGCAATTCTGTTGCTGCCAGCGTATTGACAGCCGCAACGTTCCAGAATTAATAGAAAGTGTTTGGGAGTATATATATATATACATATATATATATATATATATATAT
>MNPL01017711.1:4261-14771 GCA_002081605.1 Tropilaelaps mercedesae | reverse complement strand
ATATATATATATATATGTGTATATATATTTAACAGATGTTTTTATTTGGTGTTTGCAACTCAATCGCTAGCAGTCGATGTGATGAACAGCTGTCGGTCAATTGGAAGGCCGTTCGTTAATATTTCCTCATCCCACCACCTCCGAATACGCGCGTGCGATATTCGACGACCAAGTAGCACCTACTGGCGTGTGTAGTTCGATTGTTCGCAAATTGAAGACCAGTTTGTCTTGACGTCCGTTCAGCGCCGAGTTCTGGCGTCAAATTCGCTGACAGCAGCCACCATCATCGGCGGGCGTCACATCGACATGTTGTCGATGCTTCGATGATGTTGTCGTCGGATGAGTGTTGCCGTCAACACCTTGCCAGTGGCCTTCGACGTGCTCGTTTCACGTGCATGTCCACGTGCAGCGGCCGTTCGGCGTGCCACCCATCGTGCACTCATCGTAAACACGGGAGAGGATGTCGATCTTGGGGAACTGTCATCTGTGCCAGATCGAGTGCAGAATCGCTGCCGAGACTCCGACGCCGGCGAGGTCGTGTTCGTGGCTTGGCGAGTGTTTCCACCGCCTAAGGCGAGGAAAGTATTTGGAAATTGGTACGCGCACACCAGACGCCGGCATTTCTGTAAGTATCCAGCGGTGTTGGAAGTTATACGAAGTTTCCTTGTTAAAGCGTGCCCGGCATTTGCGTCGTCGTGCGCAGTTGCGCTCAGTTCACGTGAGCGTAGCGTGCCACTTGAATGGGTCTGCCGATTTAGACCTCGGAGGGTTCCCGACTGATATCAAGTTATTCATTTAGCGTGATGTAGTTTCGCATAGTTACTTTGCACTTTTTCTGACAGTCAACGTGTGACGTTGTGTGGTCACCCACGTGTCACACAACGAACTACTATTTGTTATCGTATCTTTCTCTCATCTCATTGCAGAACTCGTCGACGGAGCGTGGCTGTTCGGCAAGGTGTCCTGGTTCAGGCTCTTTCGTCAGATCATCCGCCGACTCGGCCGAATCGAAAGATGTTCGCCATGAGGAAAAAAGCTTCGATCACGACGGGCTTCATCAGTGACTGGAAATACAACGAACTTTTGTGCCGCATTGAGGCTATCTCAAATAGGCTGGAGGTGGCCAAACAATCCTACTACTTGGGACTCGTAGAGAACCCTAACGAGAGAAAACTGCCTGGCGTCCTGAGGCGTTTGCCTCCCAATAAACGGAGGAGCCTTACCGAGTCCTACCTCAAGGACATGGCGCACAACGAGAATCGCCTACTGGACGCGTTGCGTCTCACGGTGACGCTGCACGAAGCCAACGATCATGCGGCGAACCTGCACGAAAACGAGGTGGAAAATCTGATCGGTCTTCAGCGGCGGGCGGAGGATATCATAACGTTCATGGAACAGCATCACGTCCGATATCGCGTGCCTGCATAATCCCAGAGCACGTGACTGTGCTCTGATCGTATCCATTCGACGAATCTTACATGTAATTTATTTTTATATTCCGGCTAGTGCGGTTGCACGCCGGCAAACCCAGAGGGAACGGAGACGCGCGCAACGGTGGCGAGTTATTGTGGCGGTAGTTCGTAAACAGGCCAGTTTCCGGATAGAAAGTGACAGCATTTTTGTTTGTCTTTCGTAACCAAAATGCGTATGTCGATTTTTACTCTCTGATCTGTTAGACTCTCTCTCTCTCTCTGATCACTGTTTCGTTCTTAACAGTCACTTTGAAGCAAGGCGATATGGCGACACGTAACGACGCATATTTCGCCGCTAGAAACAACTCGTCTGTCAAAGATGTCCCAAGTCAGATGCGACGTTATCATCGCAGACATGCACGGAACACCTTTCTCTTGTTTTCTTTTTCTTTTTTTTTATCAAGAATGGACAAGAAATTCTATACACAGATAAGCGAACAACAATTAAGCACGTGTGTGTGGTTCAGGTACGTTGAAGGCTCATCCATCTCACGACGGCATTGTAGCTCGACTCTAATTAGCCAATGCCTCCTAGTGTTGCAGTGAGGAATGAGAAAACGTTAAAATGCATTAATTAGGTGCGTTCCGCTAGCGACTTGTTGCGCGTTGTCCTTTTATTGCCACTTCTAGAAGGCCCTACTGACATCTCGCCGCTGACAACACAACGGCTCCTCACCCAATGGCTCAGTAAATCGCGCGCACGGAATCTATGGAAGCTTTTGCCCGCGAAAATTCAAATTCTCCCCAAATCGACCTCTACCTATGGCCATGTGGCAAGTTTTCAGGCAGTCCTCAAAACAGAACTAATATTTTTCTTCTCTCTCGGCGCCGTGACACGCTAACCAATATGAGCCGAACGACAACGGATCTTACCAATAGCCCCTTCCCCCTTCACAAACGACATTATCGACAATTCGACGCGCAAGAGTGACTGCCGATGTTTGTGCTCTAACTGCAGCTATCTCAGTTGGCCGTACGAGTAATCTAGAAGCGCTATTGATCGTCAGGGACCGGTCAGGGCCGATATTGTATAACAGCTAAAGCCGTCGTCACTAGACGAATATTTTTAAGGTTTATATTCGTCGTCCGAAATGCTCGACGGCTTATCAACGCCGGATCTCTGTAACCTTTCTCTCTCTCACTTTACATGTCGACGATTCATCATCGACGGGCCTGTGGATGTGTTCAACAGGTCGAACGCGAGACGCGACGACAATAAAACCGTGTATATGTTCAAATAGAAATCTGTCTGATAAATTTAATAATACTACACACACACACACACACACACATATGGATGTATATATATATATGAAGCAAACACATGAAAGGCGTAAGTTGTCAAGTTTCAAAGGAACGTGCGCCATCAACCTAATCGACAAACAACGACCAACGCAAAATGACGAACAGGCAGGCCATCGTTATGGACCTCATCTGTTAGTGCGCGATGAAAACTGAAGCCAAGGTTTCATTTGACAACAATCGAAACTATCGGTCACTTCAGACACCCAGCGACTCTACGACTGGCCGTGGTGGCGGTGGTGGGGGGTTAGTGGTAATGAGAAAGTGTCACAGCTCAGTCGGTATTGGGGCACGCGGAGCTGTCGGGGGTTCGGAGCAGTAGTCACATGATGATGCTGTCGCGTGGCCGTGCTTACGCCATCCCGGCCATTGCAGATATCCGCGAACGCACTCGATCCGTGCCGCAAGTCCGGATATGTTGGCGAAAATTTCAGAGCTCGGGGGGGCCCCTCGTGTGTGACTGCATGCTCTGCTAGCCCTCACTCGAACCCCCCGAGGCCTAGCCAGTCCCGCCCCCGGGGCGAAGCCTCCAACGCCGAGTGGGGTCTAGCGGAGTTGAACAAATAGTTCCAAACGAAACACCAAGGCCGTCGCTAACAGACGTGACCGTCACTAATGACCGCTGAAGGTGATAGATCTCTCGTGTCCGACCACAGAGAAGGAAGAAGCGTCGAAGCCACCCGCCCGGAGGACGGCGGCCTGGCCAGTTGAAGTCACCGAAACCCTCGGGAAAACAAGCGAGGTTTCGTCCAACGCGCACCGGCTGACAGTTCCGTCTCGCAGAGACATCGACCTGTTGTAAGACTCTGTGTGTCAACTCTATGAAACTGTTGTTGCAAACTGGCGTGCGTCAGACGTGGGGACTAACTGGTAACTGTTTCGGAGAGCAGAACTCAAAATGTCGACGTGTATGCGACGACCACTGGGCATAGACACCCCACCCGGTGAAGCCATTTAGACGGACGCAAAATTCCTACTCACTAATGTACTTGGATCGTGTGTGTGTGTGTTTGTTCGGCATATTCATGTAGTGAACTAACGGAGATAGAGTGTAAAAACGAGCACGACAATTGGCTGGAATTTCGTATATGATTAAACAACTCGAGCCCTCTCAAATACACGAACGCCTAAATATACACAGCTACAGTCGTACCATTGGAATGAGCATAAAATTATTCATATTACGCAGCGCAGACAAATTGGAAGAGATTTGATAACGAGAAGAGAAACGACGAATACCCTTTTTTTTTTTTTTGTATGTTTGTATAAAAAACGACCAAAAGGCGGCATTGTCACAGCTGGCAGAACAATCTAGCGCTGGTTGACTGACAATAGCCGTAATACACAGACGCGAACACGTTTATCATGCACAGATGTCAGAGTCGGCAGATAAAATGAGATAAACAGACAATGGAGATACAACTTGTGCGGATTAAAGTATTCGGTGCTTGATGGAACGCTCGATGAGACACCCGTGCGTCTCGCAAATTTGCTATAAGTCTATCGACGGGCGCCAGCAACGACACTCGTCCGCGGACTACCTCTCTATTGGCAATCAACTTCGTCGGCGTAAAGGGGTCGATGGCGCCGCATACGACGACGACGACGACGACTATAAAATCGGTTTCATGTCTATCGAACGATTTTTCATCAGCTAGAAAAACGGATGCGTCTCGGTCGGCGTTCGTCGGCGCAGTTCCCGACGATGCCTCTTCCAGCAAGGCGTTCACTCGCGTTAGCGGATAACAGGTTTTTAATGGATGACGCTTAACGCTGGCAAGGTTCCGACACCCGAAATCTGCCGCACACTGGACTAAGTGCATGGACTGAATCGCTTTTCAACAAAAAGTTTCATCTGACGACATCGTTCTCGCATACTTCGCCATTGCAGCCAGCACGCGTCCGGGTGATCCGAATCGAACCATCTCATATTCCCTAGCAGCTGTCAGCAGTTTCGAAAGAAACGCGGCAAATCGGTCCAGCTCGGAATTTTTCTCTAGCTTAACCAAAAGCCATTTGCAAGCATTGAACCTCTTGGATAGTTCATGATGTCCTAGATAAATGACGCTGTCGGATTAAAATTGGGGACGTGTCGCCCGAAACAGGGACGTGTGTAACTGCGCAGCAGCAGCAGCACGTGAAGAATAATATCTGCGAGAAGCCCGTTGATGCCCAGGGAGGGCATAGGCACATCTTGTAACGATACCGTGCTGGCACTGCTTTTTTTCGGGGCCCTTTTACCAGGATTCGTCGTTGAAAGGCAGAAATGTAGAATCTCAAAAAAAAAAAAAACGTAGAGAAGGGACAATAGAAGTGAAGGCGTGCCGGCTTCTTCAGAGCGGTCATTACGCACGCAAGTCGTCCAACGATGTCTGCAAAATTTAGAAAACGTTTACCTCGCAGCCACACGAAATCCGTCTCGTAGTAGACGTTAGCTACTAGAAACACTCGAACGTGTGTTAGAGCAAAACGTCAAGGCAGTTTTTTTTTTTTTTCTACCCATTGACAACAACAGCCTTCGTTAGCAGATGACTGTCCACTGTTCGCATTGGCTGCCTTAGTCTCTCGTGATTTTCAGAGGAGCAGCTGAAGTCACACCATGCGATCTGGAAATGTTTTGTTCGTTATTACAAAACAGCGACTCGAGCCAGGACGATGAATGGGTTGAGTTTCGTTTTGCCGTTTTTTTTTTTTCGATTCGATAGCTTCCTTCGTCCTATTGATGATCTCATCTCTAAGTGCAGCTGGCGACGTCGTTAGTTGGACCTGATACCCTGAAACGTTGAATCCGTCTTCGTCGTTCCTACAGCAACACAACAATTACTCGAATTTAGATTTTTTTTCTCGTTGTAGAAATTCGTCCAGTGCTGCTGCTGCTACCGCCGGGATATGCCAGACCACTAAGAAAGGGTGGTGAAGGCGTTGAGATTATTCAAATTGCAACTCAACGGTTGTGCGCGTGCGCTCCGAGACATTCACACGTAGCCGTAGCCGCGCTCTGGTTGGCGTTTCGTAGTTCGCAGCATCACAAAGCATCCCTAAATCGTTCGAACTCATCTCAGCCGAGGAACCCGATCAAACTAAACAGCAGAGACAATCCCGAGAAAAATGTCTGAGAGTTCCCAATCCTCTTCGCTAGCACAGAACAAACACGGCTCTTGTCGACAAACGCGCACACACACACACACACACACAGCATTCATCACAAAAAGAGAACATCGATTATTTGCAATAAATAGCACAATTTATTTAACTCGTGATTTTTTCCTTTTTTGTCAGGTGGTGGTGGTGGTGGTGGTGATGTTTGATGGTGATGTCGTTTCGCAATGTGACATTGTCCCGTTGTTGTCTGGTAGTTGTGTTTCGTAGATCGACAAGCAATGCAGTCTTCTGCCTCCCTCATCCCTGGTCCGCAACCCCCTTGAGTCCGTCTCTAGCGTACGACGATTGCCATAGACAATAAATGGCCGCCCCTTCTATGCCCAACTCATTTAGTAATTCTCTCTCATGGTCCTGATACGCCGGAAACGTCCAGAAGACCTCGGCAATTAGTCGACCAAATCGTATTTATACTATTGGTATTGATTCATGTTGTTGCTACTAATTGTGAACGACGTATCCTGCCAGGGCAGGGGATGGTGGCCTATTCCTTGAGCACTGTTTTCCCACGTTTCCACCGCCCGCCACCGTCTGAGCGCTGCCGTATTTCATGAGCTGTGCGCCCATTTAATGTGGGTCGGGCACGTTTTTCGTTCGTATCACACCACTAAAGCTAGCCGATAGATGATGACCAGACGGTCGATCTGGCCAAGACCCAATTCGCCTACCAATTTGGACAGCGCAGGCCACCGGAACTCGCGGGTTTTCTATGGTGAAACGGGACCTGATTCGTCGATCGAGTGGCAAAAGCGCCTGCGAAAAACGTCCAGCTAAGGCCCCGTTAAAGGGGGGCTCACGTTTTTCGCGTGGCATTTTTCTCAAGCCTCGTACTCGGTGACAAGATCACGGTGCCCCCGAGCACAGTCGATAACTTTCCTAGGAGACGGTGACTGTTTCCGGTGGCCGTGTTGAGAGCAGACGGCCATATCCTTCCCGGGTGCCCCTTTTATGATTTACTCAATTCACTCGTGCTTCAATTAGGCACCGTCCCTCATTCACCCCGGCGGTCACTTTATTGAAGACGCACATACAATTGCTATTTTTTTGCCGACGATTGCACTAATCCGCACACAGTTCGGGCTTTCTCTCGTTCGTTCCTCAAACTACCTTTCTCTCGTTCGCGCACTATCGCTCGTCATTATTATTTATCAGCATATTCACATTCACATAATGTCTCTCTCTATCTATCTATTTCTCTATCTATGGTAAACCGTTTCTCTCGCTTTCTCTCTCTCTAACTATCTCTCTCGCGCTCGCTTTCTATCATCGGTCATTCAATTTTTGCATTTCCCTATAGAGTGTGTCGACGAAGAAGTGAAATTCACTCCCGCCCATGGGGGGCGTACGTCTGTGGCCCCGTGTCGTTTTTCCACCACGACGGATTTAGCTTTTTGCCGATTCCAGGCTTCGGTGCCTTGGGGGAACGCGTTTTCCTAGAGCTCCGCTTGCTGGAAATCTGTCGGCGGCGGCGGCGGCGGCGGCGGCGGCCTTCTCACGCGGCTGAACCTCGACTTTCGACGTCCAACAACTCGTCGATACGCCGGGCATGGCGCATCGAACAGGCATATAACTTCGACATGTTTTTTTCTGTCTATACAGGTGTACTCACGCAATTTTCAGCTTTGGGACTTCTGCTAGTGTTTTTTTTTTTTTTAGCATCTGGCTCCTGCCACCCCACCACCCCAGCTCCTTTCTTCACCCTTCCCGCTTACGCGTTTAACGCGTCCAATACTTTCTTCGCCAATCGACCAATCAAGCGGTCACTCATCAGTCATCAATCACCCGTTAATCAATCACCGTCACGTACACGCGTTTCGTCGGCCGCAGACGTCGTCGACATCATAAACTTCGTGTCACAGTGTCTAGAAGGAATACATGCATTTGTTGTTTTCATCAGGCTACCTACAGTTTACTCGTTCTTTGGATTTCTCAATAGTACCATAACGCTCCGCGACGTCCCCCCCTAGCGACCCGTTTTCCATTCCCACTGACGCGTCGGTGTGTGTGTGTGTGTGTGTGTGTGTGTGTGTTTTAAACCTCCATCACGGTAACTTTGCAGGTCGAGGCCAATCGAGGCGCACCTGTCGCCGTAGTCCTGCAGCTTTGCTGAGCTCCCGGTCTCTTCGTGTTGTAGCCATCGTTGATGTCGCGGCAACTGGTGATCTATTGTTTGTTGATGATGTTGTTTTTGTTGTTGTCTGTCGTTCCGACGGCGCAGCATCGCCCCGGCGTGTGTTGTTAATATGTGTGACTCGTGAGTGTGTCTGCGTGCTTGCTCACATAGTAATCGTCCATATCGTTATCATAGTTATAATAGTTTGTTGTTGCTGTTGTTGTTTGTTGTTGTTTGTTGTTGTTCCGTGTCCTATTCACTCGTTTGTTCTCCAGTAGTAATAGCTAAATGCAGCTAGTGCAGCTGAGAGGCTGGCGACGAACTCGAATTCACCAGTTTCTGCCACTTCGGCCCTTCAATCAAACCAAACTGCTCGAACGAATGTTGGCATCACCGCCTCTTCATCTGTTCTTCAACTTCAGAATCAATGGGGCAGAAGTGTAACTGTTTCGCGTGATCGATATCAGTACCATTAATAGTCTTATTACTGTTATTATTAATATAGTATTATTATTATTACACTATTTATATTTAAGAAGCGAGACCTGGCCGTCCAGTCCCGTTGAGAAAGGGATGGTTCTGTTTTTCGAGTAGTCTGTTTATATAGTGTAGCATCACCATCTTCATCTCTTCCTCTACTCATCTTCTTCTGTTGTTACTCTCGAGTGTCACTCAGCAGATCCGAATGAAGAACTGCGAGACCACTCTCGGGAGAATCCCAGCGATGACTTCCGACAGCGTTTTTTCGGGTGTCTTGTGCATCGCATAGATCAAGACGCGCAGTTGCATGGGGGCGCCCCGACGGAGCTGCCGCCCGCGGGGGCGGCGGCGTTCGGCCGCGGGGCGCTTCACCGATTGCTGCCATCTGAACACCGCGGCCGCTTAGCAACGTGGTTCGGAACTCTCGAACTGTTTCATGTCTCGGCGTTTTCATGCCGATCAGAATCGATGCCCAGAGTCCGATGGTCGCAATCTCGCCCCCGAGTTCCGGACGCTCCTCGAGCTTCACCGGACGACACCTTCACGCAAGTGGACCCATTTGAGGGTTTCGAGTGCCGCGATAGCGAAGTGAACCTCGTGAGCGAGCCCCTTCGGAAGTGAGCTTCACCGTGAGCGCAGGATTTGTCGGACGAGCAAACCGAGCAAGAATTCACGTAAGAGGGCCGCGACGTGTTTCGTAACCTGTCGGCCGTGTTCAATCTTCCACGTTCAGGCTGTATTTACAATGTTCGGCGCGGCGCACGACCCAGCCCAGGCGGGACCCGTTGCGGCCGGGATGATATCGACAGAGTCATGGCGGGCACAATCAAGACCCGACGCGATGGGACGAGTCTTCGTTCTTCGTAGCAGTTGCGGGACGTTACAGCTGTTGGTAAGCGCTACCGTGAAAAACGTTGCATTGGTCGAAATCAAAATGAATGGCTCTCACTCAGTCCCCTTCCTACACTCTACTCTCACGATAGCCGCCATATATATATATATATCATCTCCATCGACGTACTAATCATAATAATAATAATACAATACGGAATAGTTTCACCAAGACCATAATCCATCGTCCTCTTACGCAATGTTGTCTATTAGAATGTATAATAATCGCATTAGGAGATCACAGAGGATTTCGTTGGGTCATATTGGCTCCCCGTGCGCTCGCCATCCGCGGTACAGGCAGATAAATCTAAGCGCTATCTCCTCCGGTTTCGGGGGCTCGGGGGAGGCGTGCGGGGATGAATTGGGTGAGTGTCAGGGTACAGTTCTTCAGTCCTCAACGTCCCCCGGGCCAGTTCATGCGCGATGCGTGTGCCCGGGCCTTGTTCATCGCCAGGCACTCACTAGGCTGTCGTGTACGGGCGCGCAACAACGAAGTCCCCAGAACCTGGCGCTCGTCTTCGTAGCTTTGCTGCTCCACACCGCTTTGATCACTACTACAGCTACGACTACGGCGACTACGACGACTACTGCTACTGCTGCTACTACTACTACTACTACTACTACTACTACTACAACCTCATTTCTCTCTCTCTCTGTCTTTCGCTCTCTGTCCAGATTTTTCGTCCCGTCTCCCGCAACCGGCGTCAGCTGCCGAGGAAGTGGAGGGCTCTGCCCTGGGAGTTTAGTCCCTAGGTTGGCCCTAACAGACCGTCCGCGTATCGGACTGGGGTAGCCACAACGGTTTTCGTTGAAACCCTTCGATGGAACAGTTACTACTGGCCAATATGGACGCCGCCGGCAAATTGGCGGCGAGCTCCATAGACGGGGCTCTTCACGTGAGCGACTCAGGTTAGTCATCTCCAGCGGTTGACGCCGTCTCGTCATCGGCTTCGTCGCTCTCAGAGTTGTTCGGAGCGCTCTGCTCGTCGTCCCCCGTGGCCGCCGACATCGACGGCGGGGGCGCGGGCTCCACGAGCGGCGACGAGGTCCGAGAGTTCCGGTGCCCCTCCACCTGTTGGCGGCGGTGTTCATC
>MNPL01017697.1:1596-13582 GCA_002081605.1 Tropilaelaps mercedesae | reverse complement strand
TATATATATATATATATATATATATATATATATTGTACATTACAAATGCATGTGTGTGTATGTGTGTGTTGTGACAAATATATTGTTTCGATAGGTGCAAAAGGAGGGTTGATGGGTGATGAGGGTAGGACTCAGTTGGCGGCAGATTTGCCTGCAGGTAGATCTACCATGACAATCGCGCTTTTGGGTGCTCCCATCGTTGAACTGTATTATTCTTATGAATTTTTTTACTAGGAAATCACTGCTCTTTTGTTCAGTGACCACAAAATAAAATGCGCAACTTAGAACGCTTATAGATACGGGCTTGAGGGCACCTTTGGGTTCAGGGTTGATAAACGGCGCGGTTGGTGTAAAAACACAGATGGTTTAAGGAGTGTTGGAAGTTTAGTGCAGTGTATGGATAAAATAAAATGTAATTCGAGTAAACTCTTGCAGAACTGGCTTCTTAATTCGCTGTCAATGTATGTGCAAATGGATAACATTATAAGCATTACCTCATTCTTATGGCCGCACTCGTCCGCTATTTCTTAATTCTCGGTTTGTCTTCTAGAGCTTCTCCGATTAGCAAGAAGACCTTGTCTATTGAGCCATTTCGTTCTTCTCCCGCATCAAATCGTGGCAAAGTTTATTAGGATGACTTTTTGTCTTTACATGCTTTGGTGGGATCACGGTGGTGTACTGCTTTATGTGGTAAACATTTTCCTCTCAACGCAAAAAGATTGAAGTTTCTCGTTTCTAAGCCGAAACTTTCACCCGCATTTATGTGCTCAGGGCTCTACTGTACCTCACAAGAAATCTTCTCTTCCCGCACTCTTCCCGGGCTATACTTCGTGTTGTGTCGTTGACACAACATTTTCCCCAAATGTGCCGATCCAGCCAAGACGCACCAAAAATGTATGTTCCCACTACCCCTACCAGCAAATGGCTCAATGAAAACGCTTTGAGAGTTCGTCCTCAGAAGAGACGTTTATTAACATACGCACACCAACCGTCGAGGTCCGTAGCCACTCATCCGAGTCGCAGCGAAGACTATGACGATCATCATCTAGTCCTCCTTCGAGGTAACGATACGCGTTCCTCTCACACGACCTGTCCTTCTGGCGGCAATAAGGCCAACCTTGCGACCGGCCGGGGTGTTTCGTTTGACGGTCGAAGCCTTACCAATGTGCTGATGGTTACCTCCTCCGTGGGGATGCTCGACGGGGTTCATGCACACACCGCGCACCTTCGGCCAGCAGTTCCTCTTGGCCTTGTACTTGAAGTAGGCCCGGCCCGCCTTTAGGATGGGCTTCTCGATTCTACCGCCACCGGCGATGATGCCGACCATGCCACGGTTTGCCGATGGGATTACTTTTTTGGCGCCCGACGGAAGCTTGACCCGAGTCTTCTTTGTATCGGGGTTGTGAGCGATGATGATGGCGTAATTGCCCGACGTCCGAGCGAGACGTCCACGGTCTCCGGTCTTCTCTTCGAGATTGCAGACGGCCGTACCTTCAGGCATGTTGCCGACGGGGAGCACGTTACCGACCTACGCGACACGAAAGACAGACAAGAGTTCACGTCGCCGTCGTTGGTTAGGTAAGAACGTGCTCACAATGTCAGTAACAAGGTGTTACATGTGAAATGTGCACCTAATGAAAACAACGCACAGGGGGTTCGAGCCCGCTGGCGTCGCCATACGAAGGATACTGTCCGTTTTAAGGGAGATTGCTGACACCCAAAAAACTAGAAAGAGGGAAAAGCGCTTTCGGCAAAGGAATAACTTCACTGTATTCACGTAAGTACTATGATCGCACAGCTGTGGCCGGTGAACCCATTCTGGCATCGACGTGTGATCTGGCTAACATGTAACTTAAGCCGGAATCATCTACACCGAAACGATCCTAACTGAACGCAGCATCGGGACGGTCGGGACGGAATTCTGAGACAGTCAATCCCGTTGTTTGCCTACCTGCAATTGAGCCTTCTTCCCGCAATAGACAAACTGGCCGGTGTACATCCCCTCGCAGGCTAAGAACAGTTCCTTGCGCTGCTTGTAGCGGTACGGGTCACGGAAATAGACTCGGGCTAGCGGAGCGCCACGTCCAGGATCGTGCATAATCTCCTTTACGATTCCTTTGATGTAGCCATGACGTTCGGCGAAGTCGATTGCCCTCAGCCTGGGGGCACCCTTTCGGTGTTTGTTGTGCGATCGGAAAACCGACCCGGCACCCTTTCTCTGAGAGCGGATCACACGTCCCATTTTCTGCAAAGCAAATACGAACCGAGACAGAATTCATCCGGTGTGAGTTTCGACCGTACGAGACGCTTGAACGGGGAATGCGCGTACGAACTATGGTTACGTTTGCTCGACTGACTACTACTACTACTACTACTATTGGAACTTCTACCGCTACCACTTCTGCCGCTGAAGATCAGGAGTGGACATTGCGCTAGATAAAACGGATACTGCATGTCGGTTTCCGTGGCACACGGGGCCAAGTTCGTTTATTCGACGTTCGAATTTTTCTACAACGATCTCTGACAACACCGAAGCGTCGACAAGCGCTAACAAGCGAAGTAACAACGGTCATCGAGTTGCCGCTACGGGGCCATGCCATGCATCGTTACTTCAACTCACGCAAAGCTCAACTTCTCACGGCTAAATCGATTGACAACAGAACAAGACGACGACGGCAACACACCAGACCGCATCAACAGCGAAATAATATTCCGACCGCACGAAAGCTGGTCGTTGTGTCTATGCAACATTCGGCCACAAAACGGCCAAACCTTCGCACGGTCCTGACTCCACGATCGGGGCGGTGTCCTGTGGACGTGCGATGGTCACAACTTGGCCACATGATTTCGTAGATTTATACAGATTTAGAAACTTACTTCGGTGTGCTACAGTACGACACCGAGGCCACGGGGTAAAAGAAGGATACCATACCGGAACTTGCCGTCTGCAAGCGACTGGCAACAACAAAAAAACACGGGGCCCGCGAAATTCGAACGCGTCAGGCGTCCGCCAGCGCTTTCGGCACACCAGGGATGTCGGGTATTAGCTTCGTTGGCGATTTTCTTACTGTAGCCGATCTAGCGAAATACGGTTTGCCCACGCAAGTTTACCGCCGTTGGTCGGCTCGGTCGTCATTAGTGATTGTTCTCAGGACTCCATCTACGACGATCGTGTCAGCTGACGGTCCGGTCCCCTAAGCCTAATAGTCTTCGTCAAATTTTACGCGCTCACGACACGAACCCCATTCGCTGTACGTGAGTGTGTTCTTCTGTCAGCATCACATCATCGATGCCAGTAGGATTGCAAAGCGTCCTCGTGTCGCTATGACAGTTGTTTTGGACATAGTCATGAGAACTAGTTTTCCAGCGAGCAGCAAAGGGTGATTTTCTTGTGTCGTTTGTTTACAAAATGCGTTCTCGTTCGTGGCAAGAGCGATGTTGTCCTAACGATCGGGCACTTTCAGTGAAGCTATTTTTATCACGATTAGAGCCTAAGCGCTTTTACTAGGCCACGGTTGTGGTACTATTGTGACGGTTGATGTGTTCTTGGGTGTGTGGATAGTGTGTGTGTGTGTCTTCAGGTCGTCGAGTGTGAGTGCAATATATCCCTATCAGGCTCTGTGACTCTGTGTGTGTGTGTGTGGTGTGTGTGTGTGGTGTGTGTGTGTGGTGTGTGTGTGTGGTGTGTGTGTGTGGTGTGTGTGTGTGTGTGGACGACGGTGTGTGAACATTTTTGTAACTGTGGCGGTTGTGCGTGTTGCCACTATCGGCGCGTCCGGCGCGCGTAATTTCCAGGTGTAGCTCGTCGTGTTGACGTGTAGGCAGGTGTCGGTTGGAATGCCAGGATGGGAGTGGCTGGTCTGTGGCAGCTGCTCGACCCAACTGGAAGACCCGTCCGCCTGGAGACGCTCGAGGGTAAAGTTCTTGCCATCGGTGAGTCAACCGCGTGTCTGTGCCCACTCTGTCCCCGTTGGCCGCTCGGGTCGCAGCGGATCAAGCCGCCATCGACTGGCATGGACGTACGCAGCTTAGACAGCTGCATTAGACAGCCTAACTGTGTTACCTAAGTTGACGGCAGATGTCGACCGTATGGGGAATGGACAATCCGGTTTAATTGCCAGAGGATGCTGGGCCGGGATATGACCGGATAGAGGGAGGCCGAGGGCCGTGGCGGCAGAAATAGGTTGCAATACATCGTGTGCGTGACCAGCAGGCGTGATTGAGACGTGATTGTGGTTGGGGGATGGAAAAGTGCTCACGGCATAGGTGTGTCGAAAAAATTTACAAGAAAGAACAGCGTGTGTGCGTGTGGAGCTGTGATATTTCGCAGTGTCGAATAGCATTAAGGGAGAGACAATGGGAAATATTGCGCTTAAAGCGATACCCGGTTGAGTGCGCATTAGGAGAAGGCGTGCCGGGCTGGAGAAAAGCGACAAGCTGGTTCAACTCAATCGAATTCTGTCCCGACGATCGGCGCAGACCCATAAACGGGCGATGACTGGTGAACAGAAGGGACATCTTATTGCGTCGCTCGGCGCACCTAACGACGACGACCGCGCGTTCTATAAACGTACACGCAGATTGACGCATTGCTCTTCCCGGTCAATAGCTAGCTTGAGTATCGCCAAATGTATTTGTTTGTCGAGCTCGGTGGCTTGGTGCATTCGTATGTGCCTTGCGATCGGGGCAGATACGTAGGCGCAAGGGTTCAATTCCCGCCGGTTAACATTAACATTTATATGGGGTCCGTCCTACGAAGTAATGCAAAAAGTGCTACCGTGGACGTTAAATGTTGGCTGATAATCAGCCCTAAAGAATATTTTACGTGTGTTTGTCTGTCTGAATGCCACGGCTTCGGTTGGCGGCCTGTCTGTCGACCGGGACAGATGATGATTATGGCTGCTGACCTTGACCTCCTGGCAACCTCGAGTCTGAGTGGTCAGCAGCACAGGGCCATTTTGGCGGGTAAATCTCGCCACGCTAGAAATGTAACGATGTTAGGGCTTTTCTCTTCCTGTGCATAATCGCCTATCGATATAGAGCGGATATAGGTCAATTTACCGTATTTCGGCAGTGTGTATTCGAACAGCCGACGCACATGGGTAGAGGTAGATGAAGTATCATCAGGTGTCTTCAGTTCAGCAGCTAACAAAACGGCGTTACTGTGTGATGCATTCCCTTGTGGACGTGTCTGTGTACAGATATCAGCATTTGGCTGAACCAACTTGTAAAAGGCTATCGAGCCCCCGGAGGAGTCTCAGTGGACAACGCTCACTTGCTCGGCCTGTTTCAGAGAGTGTGCAAGCTTCTCCACTTCAAGATCAGACCCGTGTTCGTGTTCGACGGCGAAGCTCCCGCGTTGAAATACCAAGCTCTTGTAAGGATAATACTGTTCATATCCATTTCGCTTGACAGGTGGATGTATGTTGAAGTATTGTAGCAATTTCGTACGAAAATTGAATGTACGCTGACACCGGTTATTATTATTATTATTATTATTATTTCTTAATATTAAAATTAACATCATCAGTAGTGAAATACCGTTTTCGAACACATTTCACGTGGTTGTCGTTTCTTATCTTAATATATATTTGCTATATTTTGAACGGTTACTTGTAGGCCACTCGTAAACGGCGTCGAGAAGACGGCGATGAAGCGATTCGCGCAGCGACCAAGAAGATGCTGCAGACTTATGTACAACAGAAGTTACTCGGGGAGGCGAACCCGAAATTACCGAAACTCAAGCCATCACGGTTAGTTATTTAAGAGTACATGTGTAAAATTATGGACAGTATTTGTAGATGTGATCAGCTTTCTAGTACACTTAAGCAGCGGCAATAATAATGATACTAATAGTACTAATAATGACAATACATACGTACTAATAAATAAGCTTCTGGTGTGTCGCATGGAATTGTAATAAAATGCATATATTTAGCTTGAGTTCGTACCGATTCCATATTTTTTTTATTATTATTACTAGTTGTTGTATCGCTGCGACGGCTGTTGTAATAAACCGTCGTTTTCGTCAACAGTGTAATCCTCAGTGCATTTTGGTCCGCTGAAGGTTTCCCTACATGCAACATGTACATTTCCACTTTGCTTCTTCTACCCTCATTGTAGGCACGTTAAAGCCGAAGCGGAGCTGTTCCGGCTTCCGGATCTGTCCCACAATCTGTCGAGCAGCGGCGACGAGTCATCGCTATCCGACTCAGCGGTCGATGTCGTACGCGACGCTGATCTCGCTTCGATCAAGATCGATTCGGACGAGTTCCGATCACTCCCGCTCGAGATGCAGCACAATTTTCTCGTGGCGATCAAGAACCACGAGAAGGGTGTCGTGGACGTCGATGACGTGCCTGCCGACAGCGATGATTTCTCGACCTACCAGATGGACAAGGTTCTCAAGCGAAGCAAACTGCAGGCACGGATCGAAGAGATGCGGCGCGAAATGAGTGACGGCATGCTCCAGATGGCGTCGGACGCTAGCGTCAAGCTGTTGCTCAGGGTAACGCCCTTCCAGAAGGCCGTCGGGGCGAAGAGCGAGAACGAGGCGAAAAGGCAGGAGAACGACGGAATGCTGCTGAAAAAGCCGAAGCTCGAAAAGCTGTCCGCCGATGGGGATGTGGCTGACGCCGTACCGGAGCCCACAAAAGAGCAACGGGTGGAGAACTTTCTCGTCTCGCAGTGGCTGGAGGGGGCCCAGCGCGGCGAGGAGGGCAACGAGACGTTGAAGAAGGCCGTGGAACTCGTCCGCGACGAGGTCGACGTCATATCGAACAGCGGGGCCAGCTCGGACGACGTGGAAAAGCCTCATACCTGCGAAGTTCGCAAGAGGCTGCTGTCGACCGGCGGCAAAGTGAGCGCCGAGGAGGCTATGCGGCACGTTGGCGCGCTCGACCGTCCGACGACGAAGGAGGCGTCGCGTGATAGCGTGCTCAGCGACAACCTTTCAATGGAGGTCGGCCATGGAAGCATCGTGAGCGCCAGCACATCGCGGGTGATGCAGTCGGACGAGCAGTTCGACGAGGGGTCGCGGGGCAGGCCCGCGTCGGACTCCGACGAGGAGAAGGCCAACGGAACGCCGGAGCAGGCGCTAATCGAGGACTCGACCGAGCAGACCTGTAACACCGACATGCTTAACGCCGACCTCGAGGTGTCCGAGACAGCGAATTCGGTGTTCAGGATGGACGACACGGCCGAGCGCTCGAAGAGCCAGGAGGACGACGCCAACAGCGCGCAGAGTTCGCAGAGCTGCAAGCTGACCGAGGTGATGGGATCGCCGGTGATCAAGGAGGTCTCGTTCCTCGGCGGCCCGCAGAGCTCGCTCAACTCGAACGACGACATCGTCCTACCGCAGAACCTCAGCCAGTACGCGAGCAAGAACCCGAGCCGGTGTAACTCGAACTCGCAGGGCTTCGTGCCGGGCCTCATGGCTGGGTCGGCCGCGCTGGCGGATAACCCGACTGACTTCCATCAGGCCCTCGAGATTATTCGAGAGCAGGAGAGAAGGCAGAGCGAGTGCGCCGCGGAGGTCTTCGTCCAGGAGCCCGACTCGAGGAGGGGGAACTCACTGCTCGCCGGCGAGAGGTCGCGGGATCCTGTCGTCGAAACGGCCGCTGAGGGGACAGCGAAGACCGCCGCTGATCCGGTAGCGTCGACCGCGGAGAAGAATAACAACAACGTCAAGGAGAAGGGGGATAGCGCCGATCAGAAGGCCGAGGCGTCGGCGGCCCCCGCCGCCGACGGGGGGCATTCGTTGCCCAACGGCGCGGGCGGCCTGCCCAGCAACGGCAATACGACGAGCGATAGCGTAAAGGACGTTGCCAAGGACGAACGCGACGCCGCCGACGACTTTCTGAAGAATTTGTCTCCGGAATTCGTCGCCAGCCAGAAGCAGCAACTGAAAGCGCGAGCGCAAGCTTTGCAGAGCGAAATCAACCGCCTCCAGCGACAGACCGCTGAGGTGACGTCGTCTATGGCTGATGACTGCGCGGAGCTACTGCAGTTGTTCGGAGTGCCCTGCGTTCGGGCGCCGCGCGAAGCCGAAGCTCAGTGCGCGGCGCTGGAGCACGCCGGGCTGGTGCAAGGCGTCGTCACGGATGATTCCGACATATTCCTGTTCGGCGGACAGACGGTGTACAGGAATCTATTCTCGCAGAACGCCCACTGCGAGGTGTACACCGCCAAGACGATTGAAACCCGACTAAAGTTAGGTCAGAACGATTTGATCGGGTTCGCAATGCTGACGGGCAGCGACTATACGAACGGAATCGAGAACGTCGGCCCGGTGACCGCATGCGAGATATTGGCCGAGTTCAAAGGCGAGACAAGCCAGGATGTGCTCAAGACTCTCCGGGACTTCAAGGAATGGTGGATGTTGGCTCAGAAAGGTGCGGTCCCACCAAAGAATTCGGTTAGGACGAGGTTCATCAAACTGAGGCTTGACGACAAGTTTCCCAGTGAGGTGGTGTTCAACGCGTATCGTGCGCCGTCGGTCGAGACCTTCAAGGAGAAGTTTTCGTGGTCTCGGCCCGACCTCGACTCACTGCGATCCTTCGCCTCGCGCAAGTTCAACTGGCCGCAGGACAAAACGGACGGATACCTCCTTCCGCTCCTGAAGAAATTCGAAGACCACAGTGTTCAGCCAAGGATCGACGGCTTCCTTCTGCCCGGCCTCCAGAAGCGGGAGAACCTATTTCCGAGCAAGCGGCTCAAGGCGGCCGTGGGCAAGATTCGGGGTCCCGCGTCAAAAGTTAAACAGGCTACCCAGCGAGAAGCTAAGTTATCGGAAAGCAGCTCCGACGAAAGTGACTAGTCGGATGTGTACGGATGGCGTGTAGTCGCGCTGTTCTCGGACAAAGCGATGCCAATGCACTGAGTCCTCGTCGTAGCCAACAAAAAATAGCGCTCTCTCTCTCTCTCTCTACTCGCTACCAATCGTTCTTTCATCCGACAGACGACATCTGCTCAGATCGCCGACAGGACGGGTTGTCAGAACCGGAGAGGAGGGCGTAGGAAGCGTGTAACTTTGTGTCGGATAGACGTTCGTTAGTTAGATGACAGTGACCAAATCCGACACACGATGCGCGACTGGTATAGGCGTTTCGTACTACCTCGGACTTGTCGGGTAGATACGTGAGCGGCTCGTATATGGCCGCCGGAAATGGGGCTCGCGACGAGGATGGGGTGAACTACGTGTAGCACTAGCAACATACACGCGGAGATGCGGTGATATTTCACGAAATTATTTATGATTTATTCATTGACAACGCGTCAGAACGTGTTGAGCGCGCGTTGAGGCGCAACGTGCGGGCCGTTGAGAGAACGATGTCATCGTTTGGGGAATCGAATGCGTTTTTATATATATATACATGTATTACGATGGCGGTATGGCGAGCCTGACTGATCTGTAAGTTAAAAGCGAAGTTCGCTATGGACAGTTATCGTTAATGGGAGGAATAGGTATATGAGAATGACTCGGTTTGCTATAACGATGGGGTATTTTTGACACTTTGTCGAGACTCCTTCCAGATGGGGGAAGTCGATGATATGTAGAATACAATGGACAGCAGAAGATCGCATGTATACTGAATGTTTATATGTGTATCCGATCTATAATGTACATAATATGTGCTAACATGGAATGTTACACGTACGAAGACCTATAAGTGCACGTTGTTTAATAAATGACGCAAATTTAAGGGTAAAATAAGGGCCGAAAGCTAGGACAACTCTGTTATCATTTAGATTGCTAAATGTTAGCATTCAGATTATTTTTCGCAAGTTGATTGGTTGATTATGTGATCATCATCATCAGCATCATCATCATCTGCTCTTGGAATACTGGTTGGTTAAGGCGGGTACTTAGGTAAAAGCCGTTGCCTGTGCACTCACACGATTAGTAGGAATTTAGGTCGACATATTGGAAACAGGTCCACTCAATATAGTTCACGTAGTTAGAATAGGCATCGGAGTGCATGAACTCATAATCAATACGGTTTAGAGATACTATTTCTTGGAGCCATTTTGAGTTCAATTGCGTTGCGTTGTTTGGTTAAATTTTCTTAGTGCGTCACTCATTAGCTTTCTATGAGAACCAAAACACTCGTATCCGAAGATCACGGGAGCTGGACGCGAATGTGTGAAGTCACCAATTTCGACAAGCTTCATAAACAGAGAACCTTTCTGTAACAGTTGCAAAAAGGATGGCGGCCAGTAAATAAAAATTGGCATAGGCAACGCATGCAATACTTTCTCGAACTTTCCACTGAGCTAGATAGAGAAGTTTGGCAGCTCGAAAAAACCGATGCGTACAAGCGGACATTATTGTGGACTTCGATAGACCTACTGGCTAGGTGAGAACGGCTCGTTAAGAGACATTTCTTGGTTAATCTTCCACAACATTTGTATGAGTACTTGCACTGTATAAGCGCCGGTAACCGTACGCTTTACGCCAGCAGAGACATTTAAGGCCTATCGATCTCAAACATTTTTATTCACCCTCTAGTAAACATTATACGCGCGTGTTAATCAGAGTGTTAACTATAGAGCAGGTTCACATCTTGTAAAAGGCTTTTTAATGAGCCATTTTTAGCAAAGCATTGGCCGTTGTTTTACATCAAAACATGTTGTCAACTATACATGGGACAGTTGTTCTCGGAAGGAATGCAACTATCGGCTATATCGCGTATTCAGGTCGGCAATACGAATAAGATACATTTTCCTATTTAGTAGTTTTTGATGCTCGTCTGACGTCTGTGTTACATTCGGCTTTACTTTTCTCTCCACCGGATGGCAGATGTGATTCCGTTTCTTTGAGACATGGTCAGCAGTCTTTGCCCGATTGGTTGCCGAAAAGCCCGAAAAAAATTGGTTCCCATCACTTACAAAGCTACGAATGTAATCGACAAACGTGAGGGGAAGTCACACAAAATTAAGCAATGGTATAGTAGGTATTATTTACACCACAACCCGTTCGCTCGCTATTCTTCTCTTCCTCCCCCTCCCTGTCGCTATCTCTCGCTCTCGATGACTCTTGTCACGAAATGCCGCTCTTCGGCGTTTTTACGGCTTTTCATCGGTAATTCCCCTTGATTTTACACGAAACGCTAGAAAGCGCATTTGCTCAAACATACCACAAAACATATTTACGTCGTATTCATGAACAGCGTCTGATCCATGTCGAATTCTCCACCCACCTACTTGTCCATCACGACCCTCTAAACATAGGCAAGCGGCCGTTCGGGCCTTGTCGGACCGAACACTCCGCCGTAACTCGCTGCAGACGCTGATGGCGACAAAAACAAGGACAATAACGAAAAATTTCTCCCTGTTTTTGTCCGCATGATCATCTCGCCGATGCCACCATCAGTCTCATCACCGAAGAAGAGTATTTCAACGCTTTTTAGGCCCCTCAGCCCCCCTGAATGGGTGATGTTTTTGTGTTCGTGTTCTCTCGTGTTTCCTTTTTTTTTTGTTTTTGGGGGAAGGGGGTTTCCTTCATGTTACTCAAAACGTTTTCAGCTAACTTCGACGCTCACGTGCGTTCACTCGTGTGCTACCGCTTAATGACGAGCGGCTCCAGACCAGCCGGCGCGCCCAGCTTGAATGGCCGAGGAGTTGGGGGTTTGGGGCGGGAGGTAACAAGACGACTTCGCTGTTTGTCGCCCAACGGCAACGGCATGAAAAACGATGAGAAGAGGCGGAATTTTTACCTAATTTCTCCCCGCTATTACACAAGCCGTTACACGACGCTCATGTTACACGACCATTTTACTCCATCCCCCACCGTCTCCCTCCTTCCCCTTTGTGGACTGAACGCTTTCAGTAGATTTCCTCTCCTGTGCGTGTTCAGCCGCGGCTGGGAATCGTATTCGTGTCGAGAAAGCGAGAGAGACAGACAGAGAGAAATGGCGCGTACGAGATGGCAGCCAGCTCTGGGCAGGATCTCTGCCGGATGACGCTCGACCGAAAACGGATGAGA
>MNPL01017693.1:0-16020 GCA_002081605.1 Tropilaelaps mercedesae | reverse complement strand
GGGGGGGGGGGGGGGAATAATGTCCTGTTTAACAGCTTCAACCCGTCAGCTGGTTATTATGACCTATTGCTAAAGGGCCGCAGGGCTCGCGCTATCCGCCACTATCATAGTGGGGAGGGGCGCTACAGGAGAACGAACGCTCGCAGCAAAGTGCCCTTGCCAACCAGGACGAAGATCAGCGCTCTTTAGGACGCGCCATCTGACGCGCAGCCGTCGTTTACATGGCTTTTTTTCGCCAACGATTGTCTATATGTGGGGCAAAGGGGGCAAAGGGCTGTTAGCCCTCTCGCGTGTGTCACGTGTGTGTCAACGACATTCGAATTGTCGAGCATCCGTTCGACGGCAAGGCCTAGCAGGAAACGCGAAGGATGCGAACCTCGGCCCAAAATGGCGCACGACCACCGGGCCATATAAACAATCGCTCAACTATCGTCTCGACGAAGTTGGATCGATATTAGACAGTCGAATGAGAGCTTCGGCTGGTTAGGTTGATCGCGTTTCTTCGCTTTCTCCTGAGAAGATGCGTCCTCGACGAAATCGTACGAAGTCGCCTTTCAGCCATATTTCCTCGTAGGAACGGTGCTCAAGCGACTTCAACGGTCCAGACGCACATCAGGCATTAAATGAGAACGCCGATTATACGTGACAACGCCGAGTGTTCGTTCGCGTATGCGTGACCACGCTAGAAATCGGCCACAGCCTTAATAGGTCGTCGACATCTGCGCGTGAACACCTACATTTAGACAGGTACCAGCGGGTTATGGAGCTGGGCACGTAGATGTCGCACGCACGCACGCATGCACGCACGCACGCACGCACGCACGCACGATGTCGGACGCACTCGTGCCCGAGTTCCGAGGGTTTTCATAGGCACTCACTCGTTCATGTGAGTCGCTCCGTAGCCTTGATCCGAATGACAAATGGCCAGTCGTTGGGCAACAGAGAGGGAAAACAATTAGAGAGGACGTACTTGATTAGCGGCCGGCGGCGTAATCAAAATGTCGAGACGGGAAAGAAACGATTTTCAAGATGTTTATACTTTTTCCACGCTCGAAACGGCCGACGAAGATCGACCGCGCCGGTTCAGAGTCGCCGATGAGCTGCGGTAGATTTAGGGGCAGGACCGAACCGTGCGGTGATCCCGAGTCGGTGAAGAGCGTCACGATCAACGTCTGTAGAAAAGGAACTGATAAGTTGCGCCAAATAAGTTCGAACGCAATCGCAAAAAAACGCTGTACACGTAATTGAAGTCGGACAAAAATCAGCCACTTCTCAAGGGTAAATCGTAACGGGGTTGTTGTTGTTCTCTACGTGCCTGACCAGTGTCAACTAGACCTCGAACAAACACAGTGAAGAGTCGACTCCTTCATCGTCGGACATATCGCCGGTGAAGATGCGTGCAAAAACATCGATTCAATTGTTTCTAGCGCCATGCGTAATCTCTAAGCGAGTCGAAGCGAAGAACACAGGAAGTTCTTCATCGTCAGTATTGTGGAAGGCTTGTGTACCTGTTGGTGTTCAATTTGTTCTCACAGGATTCTGTTAGATCTCGGCACGATTGAGGCATTGTCGTCTCGTTATTCTCCGAGCTCAACAACGTGCGTTGTCTATCTGGACATATATTTATTTGCCTTGTTTCCCAGAACAGTCAGGTCGACATGAAAACGAAACACGTGGGAAGACGCGAATTGTATTGCCCACCTCGGTGAGACTTCGGACAAAGGGAACCTCACCTCGAACATCCGCTCCATGGCGTGAGGGAACGCCACTCTGTGAGCGTTTGTTTAGCCTGTTAATGACAGATGATAGCGATCTCAATATGTCGCCAACGAAAGTGAAGTAACAACATCTCGTGTTTACTGGATGTTGCCAGCGAATTTCGCGTCTTTCCCTCGGCGGAGTCGAGACATCTCTGACGAGCAGACCCGGAATATGGATTAGTGCAGGGCGCGACGGATACAGCAAAGTCTTCTCCTGGTAATGAGGTCTGAATGATAATGGACCTCTGTCTGTGAGAGCGTGGGAGCGAAAGCGGATAAAGGGAAAAAGAGGAGGCAATGGAACGAAAAATTGTTTTTCAGGGAACGTCACCAGAAAGGGGCCAGAGAAGAACTGCTGGCGTCCGGAGAAGCACAGACTGCGAGAGAGATGAGTGATGCGTTGCTAGATGTTTTCCAGCGGACTTTTCTCGACGGTCAGAAGTCAAAAGCACAAACAGAACCCGTTAACTTAATGACGTCTGCTTCGTCTGACGATTGTCGATTCCCTGTCTAATTTCCCTAGTAGGTTTGTTTCTTTTTGTTCGCGTCAAGATCGCCCATGGCACGCCGGGGCACTGGCAGCTGTAACGACGTGGATTACAGCATAGAAATGCGTTCTTCCAAGGCACAGTCTTCACAGGGTTGGCTTTTGCTGCGAGGATTCACATGTGCGAGAGACCAGCTTGAAGTGGAAGCTTTCCCTGGAAGTGTGACTCGTGTTGAATAAAATCATATCTCTAGCTTATGTAAGGCATGCGCCATGGCGGCCATACAAGGACGAGCATTTCAATATTTTTATGTGTTGCTTTTTTTTCATGGCGTACGCAAAACGGGTTGGTGGACTGGCGGATTCGTTCAATAATTTTGTAACTCGTAATTCGGTCGTTTTAGTAGAAGCAAACACAGAGGAGCCAATTACCAAGGCTGCCGAAAATTTGGAGTACAACTCCGAGGCACAAAATGTCTAATTGACTTTACGACCGTGGGTGACGTTGACAGGATCTTTTTTCAGGCAATCGCAACGGCCTACCGCCACGAGAAGAAACTGGCGTAGGGCAAATTTCCAATAAACATGTCCCTATCGTGTGTCGTTATAACAGAATTATCACCGGTGTCCAGCCGGACAGTAAAAATAGAGCAAAAATAAAGAACAACCGAGAAGAGAATTTTCGAATGTTTTTCCACGCGTTTGTAGAAAGCGAAAAAAACCTCCGGCCGGCGCCAGCTTCTCACCGTTCATCGTCACCCGTTTTTAGCGTACGTGTCAAGGATTTCAACTCGCTGTCAAACACGACAGCCTTTTTTCGTTCTTCGTCCAGTTGACGCTGTGGTTCTGTTCAAAAAATGTGTGACATCTCACCCAAGCGTGTTCGCTAGCCGTAGCGGATCGCCGCATCCTATCGTGTGTAAACTGTTCACTCGGCACTTAGTTTTAAGAGAATACTTGCGATGGCCGATATATTTTGTGTTGAGCGTCTCACTACATCGGCGACATGTTGCTCGCACTCGGTAGAACCCCCCGATCTGCTTTCGTTGATGTAACGCTCCCCTTACGCTCCTCCGTTGACTCCGTCAGTTCGGACATGTGCAGATCCGTCGACGCGACACAACAATGGCAACAACATTGACCAGCGGTGCATTAATGAGTGCCCATGGCGGACGAACAAACAAACAGACGATGAGGTAGCGCATGTCGAAATACCTCTGTATCGTGAACATCTGGCCAAAACAAAAAAAGAGTTATCCACAAGAATACCTTCGCTGGATGGACGTAGATGGACGCGCCTGGTCTCTTGGGCAGGTCCCCCCCATGAGAACGACGATTCAAACAGACGCGCGCACCGAACGCGCGCGTTAAGAAATGCCTTCCGTCATTGTGTGTATTTTTTTAGGACTGACCATCAGCCAATATTTAACGTCCACGGCATCATCTTCCGTCGTGTGCTCCCCCGCAGAAGTCTCGTGTTGTTAGCGCGCGGATTTCGTCTCGTGATGCCGTTCGTCACAGCTGAAGTTCCCTCAAATGGTCGGAGGTAGCTGAAAAGTGAGGTGTGCTTAGATTTCGGCGTGTACGAAGCGGAGCTAAGCGGCATAGCTGACCAACAAGGTGGGGACCAACATTTCGACCCTGGCTAATTAATATCGATGACGCCGAGAAATTGACTATGTCGATACGCTAAACGCTACGAAGCTAAGCACACAGAACGCCACAAGCACGCCTGAAAGCGGCGTGTCTCATCGATGGCACTGTTGTTTCGACAGCGTGACAATAACGTGCCACATCTAACCGCGTTCGACTTCCTGTACTTCGTGCCGCCGATGAGGGTGCCTTGTGTGATTTAGTTGTCATTTTGACGCTGTACAACTTCACACATCGCGGGGGTTTCTTGGCCTGCATTTCTGTCGAAACACTTCGATGAATGCTGTGAAGATGAATAACCACGTATGGCTTGTGCCAGAAGTGCGGTAAAGTTGCCGGTGTCGTTTCGTTGTTCTTCTCCTCATCTACGGCTGATTTCTCTAACCCTTTGGGAGGCCACCTAGGTGGCGACGCTATCACAAAGGTTCTTTGACCTATCCGATGCCGTTGCCAATTCTACTAAGGTCTTTTGCTACGTTCGCTGACTTCATGTCGATCACCGCATCGCTGTCAGGCTGGAACACTAGGAGGGGCAATAAGACGAAGGAAGGACGCGGACAGAGGGCAAACATGGGGGCAGAAGCTCGAGCTGAGAGATCACTAACAGTTGGGACCTATCGGGATACACTTTTCCCACTCGGGTCACTCTAACTAGGAGAAAGACTGGCCATGCTTAACCAAGAACGTCTACCGGAGGGAATCGGTGGCTCTGCATGACGACTTCGGCTACTGTCCTGACCACCGGTACGGGACGTCCTGTCAGGAGCGGGCTTAGGCTAGATAACCTCGTGCCAGCCGAGCAAAGGCAGTCGCCTAAAAAAGACATCCTCCCATTGGGACATCTGCGCGGCAGGGGAAAGCTGGATAACACATTTCTCGTCTAGCCTCAATCGACCGAAATACCTTTGCTGAAAGTTGTAACATCGAGCGATGTCGCAGAAGACGTACGAAGCCTCGTTGGTCGGACGTTGTTTCCGATGAGAACCGCACTGCTCCTTTCGAAGCAAGTTGGCTCGTTTTCGTTGCGGCTGTGTCCGCGCGCAGGGAAAATTAGGTGGTCGTCATGTAATTCTACACATGTAATAGTGTAGTGGTTGATTCCAATTTCCACCAATACGTGAGGCTTGCTCCACTACAGGTTAGGGGCGTGCAGATTTCACATCTGCTACTTTGCATAAGTGCGATGCTCGGAAGGCGGTCAAACTGTGCGCACCTACACGGTTGACCTTCATGTGTCATTCAAGGAGAACGAATAAGTGTCCATATATTCATGATGATCATGTTGTATCAGAGCTGCTACATGTCGGATCGGACGGATCTACAGGGCGCTTGACTTGAGATGGCTATTTTTCGTTGTCATGAATTCATGATTATGAAATGAAAATCCTCATGAAGCGGTTCTGTGTAAGTAGCCGAAAGTAAATCTAACGAGTGGCCTATCCCTTCCGTAATATTATTTTTTCAAGGCACATTATTTTAAGGCATTGCCCACTAGTCGTTTGTTATGTCATCAGGCAGGAGGCGGGGGGGGGCAAAAACGAAAAATATGCCTGCCTACCGCGGGTTGTGATTGCGATAATGGAGACACGGTCCACGATGAATTGAGACAAGCAAGAAATCGTACAATAAACATCTCACGTAAATCCATCCGGCCAGAGCCAGGCCTGGCATAGGCACGGAGCCGTTACTTCGGACATCCGACGGTGGTCACTTCGACAAATGACGTCTTCCGAAGTGATGATGATGATCTAGTTGATCAGATGACGCTAAACGGCTGTCGCGTTACGTTGTCAGCTGGTTCTGTTGGTGATTGAAACTGCCGAAGTACAGAGCGTCCAAGACCAAGAAAGCGTCCACTAGCTTCCGAAAATCGACAGGAACTTCTAGGAGGCGCAGCGTTCCGATTTCCAGCCCTGGTCAATGTCCTACTGATTGCGCCAGCCAAGGCATGGGTCTATGCAGGCTAGCCCAGGCCCAGTGGCCAAGATGGGCGTGGCCGTATCCGGATTTTGGTGTGACGATCTGTGGGCGGTCGTGGGGCGAAGTGGTGGATGAAGCGTGCGATCTGGCGACAACTCGACAAATATCGCATATTCGTAGTTGGAACGCCAAAAATGAGGGTTAGGACGTGCATGTCCATCGAGCGGTGCGCCGGTACACGATCTCAAGGTACATGAACACAAAAGAATATTCTGTGCTTCATCTACGGAACACGCGATTGTTTGTGGCATTATTTGCCAAGTCGACGGGGCTATTGTTCGCCAAACTGAAGCATTAGTTGAATTTAGTTCAATAGTAACTGATGGAAATGGCCTCGCTCTTTCTCTCTCTTCGGTGGAATGTTTATTTAACCATACAGAAAATTCATACGTGAAATTCCATTACGTAGATTCATATACGTCGTCGTTGCGACATGTTCCTCATGAAGGAACGCTTTTCCAATCCGATATGACTATTTCATGTACAGATAGCTACTAACGATGGTGGATCATCGAATCGTTGTTAGCAGTGCTTGTCCTACACGTGCCTGTGATCCATTATTATTTATTATTAGTCATTATTTGATTAGTCCAACAGTGTTGCTTCATCTAAAGTGAAAAGTGACACCTCTTAGCCAGTGCGACACGGCAGCGTCGCGTGGAACGACGCGACGTAGTCATCGGCCACACGTCGATTCCATGTGACACGTCGATCGAACGCGCGCGCTCATTGCTTAAGCGGCGGGCGGTCGCTAGGCGAAGATGGCGTCCGCCTTGCGACAACTGAGGCCTGAATCCTGACGGAGTCGTCGTCGTCGTCGTCACTTCGACTATGGCGCTGGTGGCAATACTGCCCCGGCGTCGTTGGCTTCGCGCGGCGTCACCACCGTTCAGCGTCTCCGGAAGAAAGATGAACTGAACATGGGGGTCGGCTGGAAGCGCCAACGACCCAATCGACATGTGACGTAGTGACCTTCGAGCGTTCGGGCGACGTGAATCTGAGCCACGTCCATTGTTACGCCGGTTGGGGGGGGTTAAGCGGGTGGGCGGATGCCTAAGACGGTTCGCGTGTAACAATGTTATGCAACAGCCTTCGCGTACCTGGCGAGGTTCGATGCAGGACCTGATCGTCATCACCGTAAGCACAGGAGGGCTTGGGAGGAACGCCGAGGCGGATGGAAGGGGCAGAGGCGCGTGAAAAGACAGCGTGAATTTCGGCTATGGTAACTCGGCTGCCCCGAGGCGTTTGCAATAAAGTCTTCAGCTGACGAACGTCTACAGACGCCGCCGCCATGGGGACGCCGTTCCGTAAGAGGCGGTGTATTACCTTCGTGTCGTTTTTATTCTGCTTTTGCTGCGAAGTGAAACTAAATACCGGAGGGGTAGGGGAGGTGCATTTGTGGACGACAGTAGGGACAAATATAGATGTAGAAGTAGGTGTACTATGTAGGCCTTCTACTTTGCTGGCCGAAGGTAGATGGAGCACCGTTTGCTGGACTGAGTCGTGCTAGGTATGGAGTTTTACTTAGACTGGCGTCAAGAACACGTCGAGTAGAGCGAAAATAGAGGAGAAATACGATCAGTGCTGTGCTGTTCGTGGCCGTAGGGTCAAGGAGAAACGGTGGCCGTGTTCTCCTGTTTGGTTTCGTGAAGTTGAAGCAGACGACGAAAATTTCAACGATGATCAAACACTACTACTAATTAGACGAACCGTGAGTGAGTCAACAGTCCAGATGGCGTTCGTGTTTGGTGCACTGGGACTACGAATAAATGTAACTTTCTAATAAATTAATCTTTCATGCATTCCAGCTATATATGGAGAGACCGAGAGAGAATATCGATTGTTTCTAAGGACGTTGTCGCCTTAGCCTTGAAATGTCATTGAAAAGGCGAACGTGACGCACCCTAGATCTCTCCCGCTTGGCTTCTCCATTCATACTTTTGACGACCGACATCTGACCGTCCGTAGCCGATCACCTGTTTCTACAGTAAATAAACACTCCAGCTGTTACTCGTGAGAGATCCTCACGACGCGTGAGATTCTCCGGCAGGTCAAGCAAGCTACTGTATTTCGTATACGGTAGACGGTTCCGCACGAACAGCCTAAAATCAAGATCTGCAATATTTTTTTGGCCTGACCGTCAGCTGCGGACATTGAACGTCGGCGGTAGCGCTTTCTGCATTACTTCGTAGGACAGACGCCATACATGTCAATATGCAACGGCGGGGATTGAACCCGTGCACGAATGTGTCCGCTCGGCGCGCGCGGATACACCCCAAGCCACCGAGCTCGACAAATACTTTTAGGGCTGACGGTCAGCCAACATTTAACGTCCACTTTTTACATTACCTCATATAACGGGCCCCATGTAAATGTGCCTCGGCGGGGATCGAACGTGTCTTCTCCGCTCGCAAAACCCACACAAACGCCCACACCCCAAGCCATGGGGCTCGACAAAAAAGATTTAGGCAGCAAGAACAAGGCGTTGCAGAAACTCGAGCGAGCAAGTCTGGACCATGCGGCGAATTCGTGCAGACTGCAAATGTCTGAAACGGACGTAAACAAAGACTGGCAATTCAGAACGCGTGTTTTCTACGCGTGCTCGCCGCTGCCGAATGTCCGCTGGACATCTGTCAGAAAAAGTTGGCCTTACAAAGCTCGTGTTTGTTAGGCCAGCTAAGCTCTGATTAATCTGCCTGATCTGTTGCCCGATCTGTCTACGGAGCCTCCCGTGCGTACTGCTTCTAATAATATCTAACCGATGTTAGTTAGCCGACTATTACAAAATAGCATCGGGCACCCTTCACCGCTTGCGGGACGATCTACTAAAGGCCAATAAAAACGTTGTACACGTGTATAGATGACGCCGCACTCCTCGGCTAGAAAACTATCCTGCACTGTCCTCACGTTCTGATGTCATATCTCTCCCTCTATTTCTTTATTTTCGTACCTAAAATCATCAATATCTTCAAGTTCGACCATCAGCCAGCATCGACATGCTGCTTGTTAACGGTTCCACAAAGGTGCATCTAATTACGTAGAAGAAAATTCTTTGCGTGCGGTCACAGGCTGTTAATAGCAATGTCGACGGGGCCGGCAGAACCGTCAGTTGTGCTCGATATTTTACCCGTTCACTCCGACATACACACACCACACACACACACACACACATACACACACACTGGCCACAGCATATTGCCATGAACAAACTAAACGGTCGGGCAATTTTCACCGCCCATCGAATATGTCGAGACCAAACGGGCCTTTGAGCGAGCGCTGGAACGCGACGCCGCCACCGTGGCTGGAAGATATTCACACACTGGCAAACAGTCCAAGCGACGACAGCGCCTGAGGCGTTTTTAGGAACGCAGCTTTCTATGATCTAAGGGCCAAACGACCACCAACAGCTGTCTTCGTTGAACCATAGACAACACACACACACACACACACACACACACAACAAACTGAAGCCAGTATATCCCTTTTCCCCTTCTTCGCGTGTTGGGTCGAGCATTTCGTCGGGCCTTCTCTTCATGAAGGAACGCGCGTGAATGCCGAGGCGTAATAGTCCGCCTACCTCCAACGAACTCTTATTTATGCGCTAATTAGATCCAATATGATTATCGGCACACGATTGTATGTTCACTTTGGATGAACGAGCTTTGTTGAAGCATCTGATTCGACGGATTCAGAGTGACCGTGTTCATTTGCCTGTAAATTTAACACGAACATGTTGAGCGACGCAAAACGATGGCCTTAGTCCTTCGGGTCCAAGGTAGGTCGAGTAGAGCAGTGCGGACCAGTCCTATGCAATAATCGTTTAGGTGACTAATTATTATTATTATTACTATGATTATTACTAGTCATCGTGTTCATATAGCAGGATATGAGAATCACTCCAAGTTATTACAAGTTACTTCTTCCAATCCCCGTTGCTCGACAATTGATTGCCTACTGGTCCAGTAAATAAATCGTATAAAGTCGCAGTGACGCTAGAAGAAACGCTACATTTTTTTGAGGGTCCGACTCTTAAACGAGCCAACTCCGATGAACGAAGACCAACAAACAAAGACTCGAATAGGAATCGATCCGAGAGATGAGGCAACCCCTCAGATGAATGCGCACCGCATCTGTTTCGTCTGGCGACATCGTCATGGCGCACCGATGCCGAGTTTCGTAGCCGGCGCTGCCCGACCGAGCTTCGAATCGTTCAGCGGCGTCGTTCCGAAATCATGAAACAAAGTAGGCGCCGCTCGCCAACAAATTGAAGCGCGAAAAGCCAACGCCCAAAGTTGCCACTCGGGCAGGCCTCGTTCTTCGGATGGGAAGGGGGGGGGCATCGGGAAATTTTTTGTTTTCAAATGAATCGAACGAACTTCGCAAGAATACGACCATTGTCCACGGACGTCGTCTTCGACGTATGTCAGCGCACGTAGAAAACTCATTGCAGCCGCCATTGGGGACGGCCATTTTGGAGTCGATACGTCCTACGGTCGAAGACCTACGTGAAGAAGTAATTATAGACGACTTCAGAGTGTTACCTCATCACTATCTCTCTCGTCCTTTACGGATCTGTTTGTTCATTTCTTTCAGCAACTCACTGACGGCGAAAAGTAGCATCGATAGTTGTTGCTTCTTGCAGACGAATTTGTAATCTGACGCGTTTACAAATTGGCCGATCTAATGAAAATACAGTGAAGAAACATCTCGTAAAAATCTCACAAAATGTTCAGCCGACGGGGCCCGGCTTAGTTCCTTTCCATTTTTTCCGTTAGATGATTTACTCTGCACGGCGGGGTTGCGTTACCCCGCTTGGAAGGGGCCTGCCAAGTCGGATAGAACATTTGCCGAGGCAGTGGCTAGAATACTTTTGCGCGAATGCTAATTCGACGAGTGCTCAGTGTCGACACAGTGTTTCGAATTCATCTGGAATAGGCGCCATTTTTTTCGGCGCACGTCCCCTTCATCGCTAAGGCATTGCCAGCGACGCTCGCAACAGTCTCTCGGCTCGTCTTCAGTTATCTTCAGCGGTAACACGGCTGGCGTAGTGAAATCCACTTATTTACTGATATTCCCATCGAGCCGATGCTCGATCCTGTCAGCTTTTTCGTCGGGCAGCGAGAATTTTCGCCGTGGGAAATTCTGCCGAAAAAGATGGCTCACTGGCAACGTCGAATGCTCGAACAGGAGTGGCGGCCACCAAAGCAGCTGTTGGTTACGACTGGAGCGTTGTCCGACTTCAGCAAGACGTTCTCCTCAACACTGAAAACCACTTCTGCTGGGGAACGTAACCAACGCCGCGGTGTCGAGCAAACGAAATCTGTGTACTATGGCGCACCAAAAAGCTGCAGGAACTGACAGATGCAGGTTCGGTTCCTCGTTAGGTTAGGTTAGGTTGATTTGTTGTTATGTTTTTTTTTTCATCTCATACGGGGCTTTTTTTATTAGTTGCAATTTTATAGCCGTTTGATACTGCATCGGAGCGATGTTTTGATGCAGTGTCGTGGCGTTAGTAGACGCGAATTTCCTCTAGTTCATCGCTAAATTCGTACTTCTAATAAATGTCGTTGTGCATATTTATCGAATCGTTCCAACTGCTGTGCTATCGAGCACAAATATAGAGCACAAAATGTCAAGTTACCTAATCGAACGCATACAATCGTCAAATCGTTATGATCCGATACGAATCCAATGCAGCCAACCAGTAGACGATGTGATAAAGCCATATCAGAGTGTAAATTGCCCGACGCTAGCCACTTCGTTTGTAACGAATAAATAAACGACTATGCGATATCGAGTGACGGAGGAGGCCGGAACAAGGGTCTGTTTGCATCGCTAATTCAAGGTTAGTTTCTCTGTAACAAAATGTAACTGCGCACCGACAGGAAAGTCGGCCATTAGTAGTAGCTCATTATTTAATTAATCAATGCTGGCAAGGAGGTTGATAACACCGCAATTTATTGAAATACGCTTCATTTTACTAACGCAAATGCATTCACAAGTCTATTTTCTTCTATTTGTAATATTAATTATCATTATCAGAGGTGGTAGACCGAAATTTTCTGAAAAGTTACGTTCGACTGGTGATTATTAGTATTGGCAGGCACTTTATTAATTATGAAAGACCGTAGTTTACCCATGATACTAAAACATATATATATATATATATATATATATATATATATATGTGTGTGTGTGTGTGTGGCATCTGATATATTTATCGAGGAAGGATTATTTACATTGATAGTTGTTACTTTTGCAGACAATTGTCACAATATTCATCACGGATGGTTGTGGCCACCGATAGTTATCAACGAACTATTCCCATAAATGATAGTTTTTTCTGTTGAGTTTCTCCTCAACTGATCTCAAATTTGCCTGAGTAGGTGTTCAGAAAGCGACTCATCTGTTAACCCGAAGTTCCACCGCTCTCAGACCACGTTTCGATACTAACTTGCTGTCCGGAGAAATGCTAATAAATCCTGCCGCAGACTTTTTATTAATACACACCTTCGTTAGGTTTCACTACAACTCTCCGGCTTCGTCGTTTTCGATGATCAGCTCCTTCCTACTCTTTGGCAGCTTCCCGTTTTGACTATTTCTCTTCCTTTCGGGGGCACGCGTGCGCGTTTATTCTCTTCCTTCTTTCTAGAACAAACGGAGCCATTTAATATCTACGCTGACACAGGTCAAGACGTACTTGGAGCGTTCAACGATCTTCGCTTCTTTCCTTGGCCGGGGGGGTTTCGGCGCAGGGTTCCCTATCGGCTACGAACGAAGGCCGGTCATGCCACACTATTTCGCCTCGCCGAAGGGAGAAGAGGTGACATTCGGTTGTCCGGCTGGACCCCGCTCGACGGCCGATGACTGCGTGGGCTGGTGCCTGAAACAATCCCTACGCACGTATTCGATATATTGGTTCATTTGCCTGACCATGTGGCTGCTGCTGCTGGCTGAGCTCGCCTGCCACGCGCCGAACGACCCTCGATTGAGGGTGGGAATTCGGTGCTGGGAGCCAGGCGGTGGAGCTCGTCACGGACGCATACGTGTCGGTCCGGTCGTCGTGTATACGCATGGCCACGGTTACGGGTTCGAGGGGCCGTTAGGGAGAGGAAGGGCACTGGTAGATGAAGGAACGCGGCTGAGGAAACGCCGCAGAAGACGGCCGCAATGATGTCGTCAGATATGCTCGGGAGGTTCGAACCTGCGGCTTTTTTCAGCCCAATCAATATTCGATGGTAATTTTTTTCGGGGGAATTCCCGCTAGTAGATATATATATATATGTTTCATGATGCCTAAATTTAAAGACGCCGGTCGCTTCATAGAGAAAACACGGGCCTAGAAAGAAATTTCCTTAACAGGCGTTTTCACGTCGCTCGGTGATGGTGTCATTGAACGTGCACTCTAGTCACGCCAAGCGTACACGAGAAATGCTTATGATTGATTGATTGATCGATTGCTTGGTCCCTAAGTAGACACTACTGAGAAACAGGGCGCGCTCTCTATCGTTACTTTACATTCGAAATTTAGTAAATTGGTATTTTCATGCGCTTTTATCCTGTGCGTTTCGATCGGCCTCTGGTTATCAGGTCAGCGATTCATGTCCGTCTAAGCACATCCGCCGTTCTTGTCGTTGATTACGCCTCCGATATTCGAGACAATTCGAGCTGGATAGGTGACTTATGAAGCGTCACTCTGTCGACGCTGATCGGCATTATTAAACATCGGATAGCCGTTCACCGTCATCTGTGACTTCGGCAAGTTTTCGTGTGAGCTGTGTACTACCATTCATGACACCTCTCACGTTTCGCTTAGGTCTTCATACAACTTCCGACTTGTCCGTGTCTTCTCTCGTATTTTCTGCTTCTGAGCGGTGGCGAGGACTCTTCGATTTCTGCCAGCTGGCCTGAGCTTTTGCGTCCTATTCATCCGGGGCTGTGTAAAGCGGCCTGTCTTTTCGATCTTGGCTGCCTGCCTGGGCACATGTTGACAATATAGCGCCTTCGCGAGAGCTGTTGCCCGAGCTTCCGTAGATGGTTGCGTTCATGTCGAGCTTTTTATGACGCGCTTTTACATGCTAATCAATCTTTGGGTCTAAGAAGGCCTCGACGTGTCTCCGGTCTGGGCGGACGAGGATGTCGTCGGTTGTGTGCTCAGTCTTGGGTGGGTGCCACCACGCCAAGGACTCGGAGCGGCTTTACCGAAAACGGGATCTCCACTGAGGTCCTGTTGAATGATGAGGTCGTGTCTTGTCCTACCGTCATGTCCCTTAGTATCGTTCGTTCGTAAATTAAGAACGAATAAATAAATGAATAGGACCTTCTAGGAATAGATGGATGAACACATCGAGTTAACTTGACGGTCGACGGTCGCGAACGCGATAGAAGATGTGGAACATGTCTGGGGGGCAAGCAGGGGGCTCAAGCGCATGGAAGGGAACTAGCAAGGGAGAACGATGAGCTTTTACGAAGCGTACGCGAATATATCAAAGTGAGAAATTAGAAGAAACGACGGGAAGCCAAAAGATTTTCATATTGTGGCTCAAGGGAGACGACAAACATATGAGATAACCTTGCTAAATATTCGACCTGATTTAGAGGTATGCGACATATAATTAGAAGTTCGCTCGTGTAATAGCCCGGCTACTGCCTTCGAACGTGCTTTCACTCGCGAAGAAATCGGACGGCTGACTCCTATGTGTCAAAAAGGAGGAAAAGTGGCTGAAAAGTTCTGGAAGACTTTTCCAGTACACACATCAGTAAAAGTACTACAACATATAAGGCTAGCCTGTAGGTGACCTCTCCCGTATCAGCCGGAAAAAAATGAAGGAAATACCTCTATTGGATAAAATCCGCCCTGAACAACAACCCGATACTCGTCAGCTTCTGTAGTATGTGGCCGAGTAAAGGGGCAAACGTTTGCGACTCCGCTGCAGTCGACCCACGCCTGTTCTGCCGCCTACATCCGACCTGACATCCATCACCCTGCTGAAGAAAACCTGCTGCTTTCCTTCCTATAACATGCAGCCACTTCGCAACTGGCTACACGTCCGCATCTTTGATCCCGAGGATGTGAGAAACTTTTGGACCTCTGGCACGCTTGCCCTCGAGGGTCCGGACGGGAAACGTGAAGGGAGAAAATGCTGCGATATTGTGTGTCGGTTTGTTTGTGTTGGCCTAGACTGGCCTGCAGTGGCCTGTCCTTTTTCCGTATCTTCTGTCCCCTCCGCATCGCGCAGTTGTCGGACAAGAAAACCGTCACTGTGGCGATGGGCCACGATGTTCGTGATGTCTGCCCCTGTGGGGCGTGTTTGTTCACGCATTCCGTACGTGAGTGTGCGAATACCTACGTGCGATGTTAGGGATAGGTCGCCTCGCTTAAACAAAGCGAGAAGAATGTTCTACATTCTGTCGATGGCCGTCCTTTGTTCAATTGTCAAGGCGCTAACGAAGTGAGCCGCGGCATAACAGGCACTATAGAGCTATAGTAGAGTTCTACCAATGGTAGAGAGGCATCAAGTCTCAAATGCGATTTTCCTTCTAGCCCCGAACGGTGGTTCGTAGCGTGACGGTGACATTAGCATTTGCGTCGGGGACCAGCAGATGATGCGCCTCCTCCGTCTGGTGGCCGTGCAATGGACACTCCACAAACAAAGGCCGCTCGGAGAGACGACGCATGGCCCCCACTTGCCCTGAAGATTGGGAAGCTCGTCAACCACATCAAGTCAAGGAGATTAGCCTTCTAGGTGGGAGACAACAGGGGACGACAAATAAGCTTCGCGCTTGGGGGACTGGCGCTACAGAAGAGTTCAGTAGACGACACCAAGGGTTGAGCTGACGAAAGAAGTTGAGCTAACTTTTAAGAAGTGCCGCCACCCGCTCAGCTAACAACGAGGTGATGATAGGTGGAAAAGAAACAGGAGCTCCACTTCGAATAAAGGAGGGCGACTGGCAGTTGATGATGAGGATCATAGTTGGTAAATGCACAGCTTAATATAAACAGTTTTTAGTGAGTATAGAACTAAATTCTAAATAAAAGCCTTTTGAACATAACAAAAATTTTAAAAAATTGAGATCTTTATGTATATATATATATATATAAAAATTAGGATTTATATATATATATATATATATATATAT
>MNPL01017687.1:0-25515 GCA_002081605.1 Tropilaelaps mercedesae | reverse complement strand
GGCCGGGGCTAATATAGAGCGGCGCCCCTCGCTTTGGACACAGCTGTCGCTTTCATTTGACCTAATGGGTTGCTCGTCGTTTAATAGCTGTAACCTGCTGAACGTACGTAGTAGTGGCCGCGCACAAATGAAGGAAATTGCCTGTCAGAAACGGAGGGGGGGCAGCGACGGGGGACGAGCGCGTAGGCGCGCAACGGGGCCGCTTGCCCCCGCCGTAATAACCGCTACCTCTCAAACTGTACGCGCGGTTTCTCGTTGGGTCTGGCAGCGAAATTAAGATTTGATACAAGAAGGCGCGCGACGCCTAGCAACTAGGCACATGCCTGATTAGGGCGTGCACGGACCTCAGGGAGGCGGTCTTAGGGCGAGTTGCTGTCCCATTAGGCTGCTGCATTGACACAGCCGCCGTGTACACGTTGAGCAGGAGGACATCACTCCTGGTAAATCAGGAGCCTGTACATGCGCGCCTAGGTCGGACACACGCACAGAGCGCTTGTACGCCGTCTCCTAGATGTCGAACCAGAGAAATCCGAGACCCAGTCGTCAATTGTGTCAGAAGTCGAGATGTTCGCACGACTTCAGCTGCTCTACTTCAGCTGGTTCGGATCCCACTGAGTAGTCTTCCCGCCTAGGTCCGGTCCTGACCTAAGGACCAGATGCTTAGGAAAGCGTATCAATAACGTCCAATCGGACGTCTTCGAGCCTTACTCAAGTTAGCAGCCGCCGCGCCTCGGCACTTCACGGCACTCGGTGTGCGCTCGAATATATTTTACATTCCTCATGCGCGCTCAAGGGTTAAAATGTGCTAATAATGAACCTAGGTTAAACGCTCGAATGGCGGCAACGCTCGATCCTATTTCGAGGCAGGGCCGCCCCGTAGCGGCAACGAGCGTCGAAAAACGTATCGATGAGACCTCGCGTTATAACAGCGCGATCTCATCGACCTTCTGTGACGATTATCGGTGTTCGTCACTCTGAATTCGCTTCCGGTGTACGAGAGGGTTCTTGGCCTTGCAGTGAAGGCCCTTCTTAAAATTGTCATCCTTACCCAGGCCAAGCTCCGCCTACAGCCCGAGCGCCCCTTCCATCGTTCTCTCCACTTCCCTTTCCACGTGCGGTCATCCACATCCTTCGGATACACGTGCTCAAAGCGGCCTTTTTCCCCTCAGAGTGGTCCTATTTCTCCTCGGTCACGGAGGCGGTTGCGGTGACGTGAGCAGGACGTTCTAAGACAGGTATTGTCCGTCTGTTCATGCGCAGGCCCGATGAGGTCGCCGGTGACGTGGTGAACAATGTGCCAGTGCAAATTGCCGAACACGAACAAACGCTTTCGAGTGGTGTCATTTGTTCAGAGCAAAATGGATAAACAAATGCCCCGGAGTGAAACCATTGTAAGTAGACGACAACAAACGGAATCGTGTCACGAGGAGGACAGCCTCCTCAACGACCTTTCGACGCTCTACCCAGAATGCTACCCAAATGACGAAGTTACCCAAATGACGAGAATAGATGCGGCTCAGAATAATCTGCCAAATGTTTCGAACAAACACAAACTAGCGGTAAATATGTGACGCGGATCGGTGGCAACTGCTTGATCGATCTCAGCGTCGATCACACCATTATGGCTCATGTATGGCATAGTCGAGTGGGAAATCGGTGACGGTCTGGCGTCTGTCGATAGTTCAGAACATTGTTAGGAGAAACCTAATGGAGGGATTTCGTATTTAGTCGTTGCTTTTTGAAATAATTTGAAATAACATTAATTCGACAACACGGCTCCGTCACGGACACCGATCGCCTGATCCTCGCCTGAGAGGCAACGGTTAGCCGACCGGCTAACGCCTCGAACGGCAGAAATACAAACATATATACACACACACACATATATATATATATATATAAACGACATACAGAAAAGAACGTCGCAATCGAACTAAAAATCAAGCGACTAAAGGGTAGAGTGTTACTTCAAAAACGAGCCATTTGCATCATAACACAAGGCCGTTTGCAAAACACTGCGAAGGGAAAAATATGCCACACGGTTTTCCCGGCTTCCACGGAACCGCCAGCGATCGCTGTTTGTTCGCTCTGAACCAACGATAAATATTTCAATGGATTGTGACCGATTTAGCCAAGCGTTTAGCCAAGCGTCTACATTTTTCGCCGTCAGTCATCGACGACGGCCTTGTAGAATGGCGGGAACCAACTCAAATATTTAAAGGGGCATTTTTGGCTGTGTACGGGTGGCCGAACGAAATTGTATGGGATACTAAACGTTAATGTATGAATTTTTGAATGAATTTATTGAAATGAAATTATTGTGCCTGAACTGAGAATCGAGGGTGCGTGCGACCTGTTGGTTACTAGGCCGGCACGTTGTCAATTTTGTTGCACTCATCCAGCATCCAGAAACAATTCAGTGTTTTCCATGAATTATAAACCGGTCTGCTTCCGCATGCGATGAGTGATGGAGTAAGGAACTCTCATGTCGGGTGCTTCGAAGGCGCGCTCATCGGGACTCCTGAAGGAGAACAGTGCAGTTAGAATATAGAAGCCCTTTTGCCAGTTTCCAAGAATATTTACTTGTATCGCTAGAGCCGCGCAAACACTAATAACAAAGCTTACCCGGTCTAGAAAAACGCACATTTTACCGTAGTAGTAGTAGTAGTAGTAGAAGAACTAGCAAAATATACCTCACTTATTGAGCACAAGTTGTTTAATCTTGCGGCTGGTTTTCGAGCAACTATGCAACTTAACAAGACGATCATCGAAGCATTTAGCGCTCAACACCAACTCTCGTCACTAAAACGAGTCCTGGTTAGAACCATTTGTGGCCTAGACAAAGCGGAGCCTAAACACCCAAAAGTGTTGTCCACAAAAAATCCAAAGACCTGAGATGAGTCGGCACTCGTTTTCCCAGAGAAACCCAATCGACCTTCCCAAATCTTTCTCTCCATTGCAGATACAAACTCTCAAATTAGACGAAACATTTCACAAGCACAACTAAACAGTTTCTAAAAGCGTCGTGCTCGATTAGCCCATTTCGGAGGTGACATCGACGTGTGCTGATCAAATGCTAGCGCGCGGCTTGACAAACGTTAATCTGTTATTGGACAACTTTAGTAGCTTTCGTAAACAATTTATTTCGAATTTATTTCAAAGATAGGCATGATCTGCAATGCTTCAGAGGCAGGGTCAAGAGTTCGGGGTCTATCTGGGCAATCTGCCGCCATTTTCGTAGTTGCAGTCAGCAAATTCGCATGCAACATCACGGTTACTGCCAGCACTCCTTGGCCTCTTCGTAGCACAATGGGGGCACGGCGGACGGTTGGGGGTCACCAACTTGTAAACTCGTGCCCTTCATCCGTAGCAGACCCCCCATCCATGGTCGGTTTCCAGCGTTGAGTGACAACCAGCCGGGCTGTAGTATTGTTGTTGTTGTTGTGCCTGATGTCGTGGACAGGCAGCGTTTCGTCAGTAGGCCAGGTGGATCTAAGCAGTCATTTGGAAAACTGCAACTCGTAACTTGTCCCTGAACTGCACGTGGACCCATCTGGCATCTGTAAATATGAACGCGCATGAGCGTTCGAGCGTCGTTTCGCGTAGGCGTAGAAGCGTAGCCAGGAACTGCCACGGACGAGAGGGTTTAAACGACAGATTCGGCTGAGGAATGATTTCTGCACCGTCGAGCTGTGCAGCCATGCCTGTTTCTAGCCGAAGAGACGACCTAACCGATGTACAGGTCACCGCGACGATAGTGCGGAGTGTAAACCAGCATGAACCTGTGCAATTGTCCGCGATATACCGACCACGAGCCGGATGCCATCGACGAGACCGCCCAGGAACAGCTCACTAGAGATTTGCACACGACCGCGATCCTGCTTTCGTGTTCATCACAATGTCAGGTGGCTTGTCAAGCACACACACACACACACACACACACACACACACACACGCTCAACAAGTTTTACAAGGCATCCGTAACACGTCACAAGGGGCAACGATGTGGTTGACGAACCCTTTCATCGCATCGAAAGCACGATAACGTCTGACATGGCTTTAAGCACGATTTGTTTATTGCAGTTTTGTCGCTAAGAAGGTTTGACCAGTTCGGAAATTCATCGCCAGCTACGAAGTCTGGTGCATGCAGAATTGAGTGAATATTCGCGTTTGCTCGAACTCGGGTCGACGATCGGCTACTACTACTACTGTAAGATGACGTCTCTGTTCACTCATTTATTAACATCCGGTCGGATTGGCTAATGGCGTCTGGGCACTTTTCTTGTTGGTACGATGGATGATAGCTCGTAGACCACAACAATTTCGTTCAACAAGCGCCTTTGAGAAAGTGCAGGATTTTCGTCGGTACAACAATATCGCCTCCGAGTTTTAATCGTGTGTCAACCGCTAAGCATAATTGCGATATAATTATGACTCGCCCGTTTCAAGCTTCAGCTTGCTAAAACCTCATCGTTACCCTCAGCGGGTGGGGGGCGAAACAGGTGCGATTGTCCGAGATTTTCGTCGTGCAACCCTCGAGGAGTAATAATTGATCATGTTATTGTACATGTAATTAGCAGTCGCTATTTTTGTGAAGCTGTCCTGCGAAACGCAGCCTTTGCACACGAGGCAATCTCAAAATTGGAAATGCTAGAATTGCAAAGCTTTCGAGAACGGCGCAGTAATTTGCATAAAGCGGGCGTTAACGATAATAATAGCGCAGCGCAGGAAATGAGGTAACTCTCATGTTCACATAGAGTGGCATCTTGTTGCGATTGCATTACATTACCATCCAGTGCACTAATGGTAGGTCTACTTGTTCCGACACGTTCAGGACGTAGGGAAGCATAACTACTACTACTACTACTACTACTACTACTACTACTACTCGAGACGAACACGGAAGAATAAGATGAGAAAAATTGTTACACACAGTTAGGAATCCTAGTATGGTCGAGAGCTACACAGAAAACGAGTAATGCATCGTTGAGACATCTGTGCCACGTTTGTTATGACCTTGATCGTTCTTAGAGGGCATTCAGCCTCCGATATATTGATACAGTCCTTTAACCGGTATTTCTCTATTGTTTTTACACATCGACGATCGTTATTTGCTGTATCACCCACCAGTTTCCGTGAAATTTGTAATGGCTCTCAATGTCTTGAGCATGACAAATGAAACTACAATTCAACGGTTGTGCACTTTTGTACGTGCTCAGTTGTACGATTCGACTAGCCATGAGTAGGGCATGAGTAGTAGGTAGAGGCATTGACTAGCAGAAGTTCTTGTATAATCTTCGTGTCAATAAAAACGATTAACTACGGAACAGGTGACGAACCGACAAATATAGGCGTGCATACAGGCGTGTTATTCGACACGGAAAAGTTAAAAATGCTTCTTGACCGTAAAATGGGGCGTTATGCCAAAAAACCCGACGTACAGTCCTACAAATTGGCGCATTCCAAGCACTAGGTCGAATACAGAAATTAGCTGAGCGAATTTGCTTAAGTTCAGAAAAGTCTTCGTTATTTTAGACAGATGTTCGACCCATAAACCTCAGTTTTTCCCTGCTTCATTTCTTACCAGAAAAACATGTGCGCTTCACCCAAAGTGGCCATCACAGCAGGTCGCCATAAGCCGGTCTGTTTGGGGCGGACCTCCTCGCTTTCGGGGTCCGCCCTGATTAATTGAAAGACACCGAACGAAATAATTGAATCGTCTCTGTCCTCAGACCTCTGGGGGGCCTTTGAACAGAACATAAATGTAGTTCGAATTGTAGTGTCGTTTTGCATATATATATATATATATATATATATTTGCTTTTCGAAGTTAGGGTACGCTTGTAATTTATTTTGACGGTTTTCTTAAGGTTTTCCTGTGTGAATTATTTTGTAAAATACCGCTGTCCTGCGCAGGCTTATAATTCGTGTAGGGTTATGACCATATGATCCGATAGGTTTAACACTAAATTAACAGTCCGTGTAGGGAGTCGCTCCATTAAACAGTTACAGCAGTCGAACCTCAATTCCATTCCCTGGAGTTCATTCAGCAGACTTCAAGCAGCATTCAACAGTTCTGGCTAGACACGACATTAGGTCCAGTAGGTGACAGATGCTACTTGAAAATCAGACAAAGATCGAAACAAAACACTACCAGCCCTGCAGGTCTCATTCGTTAAAATCGTACAGAAGAAGACAAACTAAAGTGCGTACTAAAAAAAACTAAGCGACGAACAAATGTGCACGCTGAGAACTTTTAGTAAGTGCCGAATCGTAGCGTATCCCCAACGAACTGCACACACAGGAACCCCATTCGCGTAGGATGACTGCCGTGCACGCAACGAAGCTAAAACTAAGCAAAATATCGTTAGCTAGGAAAACGTTTCTGATTTCGGTCGCTTTTCGATCGATACGCGCGTATGTTCTGACATCTCATTCTGACGGGGGCATTTCTGTTACAGACGCATCCAAGTAGCAAGCAGTACGCGCTGGTCGTCTTGGCGTCGTTGATCGTCTATGGAAACTCGACAAGGTGCGGTTTCGTGTTCGACGACCTCTCAGCGATTGTCTCCAATCGAGATGTGCATGGAAGCACGACGCTGTTGCAGCTGCTCACGAACGACTACTGGGGAACGCCGATGCACATGGTAACTACTTGTTCTACATGTGGTGCTGCTAGATAGGTTCGCCATGACGAAACAGAGAACGTAATGAGTAGACAGCCTCTGACGAGACAAAAATGACTCTATATGAGTATTCGACGACTGGGACGTGTACTTTGGAAACAAACAAACAAACAAGCGTTTTGGTGCACAGTCAGACGTCATGGCGTAGCAGGTAGGCATGGCGAATCTCTGCATTTGAAGGCATGCCCCCTTCATGTACTTCGTGATATGTTTTTAAGCGGTCAAGAGTCCGACGCCTGACCACTCAGGCCCGACCGACCGTACGTCACCCTGGGAAGAGCCGTAGGACCAGATGGTCCACGTCAAGGACAAGAAGTACCACGTCGACGGGTTACGTAGGGCCGATCGTTGTCGGTCTCTCCACAGAGAGGATCCGAAGTTGTTTTTTCGTCTAGATTGCACGTAACGTAAACAAGGGTCTTCTAAACCCGACGAACCGCCCCAGGTACGAGAACGAGTCTTGGCGACCTACAGACGCTGACCTCAAGGACGGCCCTTGTTCTCGACAGTCGGCGGACCGTTACGGCGAAACTTCACGGAAAACGCAACAGTAAATCGAGCTTGGCCGATGAGAACCTTTCCACTATAACGCGCAGTGAACGCGACAGAACTAGATGACTTGTACAAATGGCTTCCTAAACAATTGTTTGGTACCTTAATGTTGTGTAAATGTTTCAGGAACACAGCCACAAGTCGTACCGGCCCCTGAGCGTCCTGTCGTTTCGAATATCCCACGCTCTGCATGGACTACAGCCTTTTGGATACCATCTGGCCAACGTTTTACTTCACGCTGCCGTCTCTGCGAGTGTGCTCAGGTAGGTTGTGGGCGTTCTTGCCTGCCTAGCCTGGAAATATCCGACCTACGGTTAGGTGTACTCACGCGTTCGACGCTCACCGTTGGACATTTACGGAGTGCGTCCTGTCGTGAAGCGAACGTTGTTCAACGTTGGTTTTCAATGCTTCCCTGTTCGAACGTAGCACATCAAGGACAAGTTGGCAATTGCACGCATTTGTGCTTAAGTCGCTAGTCGCATAATCTACTTGCGACGACAACTACGGGAGCACGACATACCGAGCGACAACCACCGATACTACTAATCAAGGCCGACTCATCGGCCGATGGATAACACTGCGTGTGATAAAGTTACCAATATGCGCATTATATACGCAGAAGGTCGCTGACGTCCAGGCAACTAACGCCTTCGTGCGGATTTGGTGCCCTGTCTGTATAACTACTCCTGAACTGATCGGTGTTCTCCTAGGACGTCCTTCGCGGAAATGCTTTACCAAGGTCGTTCGGTTAGGATTAGATTGATTGGAAACTCGGAACTCGACTTACGATTGTGTTCTTTCTACTGTTGTTAGGTTCTCCGCGCAGTGGCTGACACCGAACAATGTCGTCGTCGTCGGGAGGGCTCCGTTCCTGTGCGCCCTCCTTTTCGCCATACATCCAATTCACACCGAAGCCGTGAGTTAAATTTGTCACCAGTGAGAACATTCAAAATGCTTCAAGATCGTTTCTGTTCGTTTTGTTTGCGTGGCTGTGGTCGGTAAGCGGATGTGTGTGTGTGTGTCCTTTGTAGGTGACAGGAGTGGTAGGTCGCGCCGAACTACTCAGCGGCCTGTTCCTGCTGTGGTCGTTGATGTTCTGCCAGAGCGATTTGTGGACGCACCGACTGGCCAGCGTCGTCCTCTGTGTGCTAGCGACCCTGTCGAAAGAGCAGGGCTTCATGGCGTTCCCTCTGTGCGTGTTGTTGAATGTCCTGCATCGAGTGCCCTTGTCAAGGCTATTGCGGGGTTGCGACCACAAAAGCGTGCTCATCTACCTCAGAGCGGACAGCCACGCATACGCTACGTACGTGCTACCAGCTGCTCTGCTATTCGCTTTACGCTACCGGTTAATGAACGGCGAACTGCCTGTCTTCACGAGGTGAGTCGCTCGTTTGGAGCGTTGCTCGAGCAGCAACAGCAGCATTTGTTGTTTCGTCGACTTCTTCATGGGGGACAAGAGATATATACTGACGACGAACTACGAATATATCGCCTTTCAGGTTTGACAATCCGGCGGCGTCAGCTGACTCCCCGGACCGGCAGCTGACGTTCGCTTATCTGGTATCCGTCAACATCGGTCTGTTGTTGTTCCCGTTTAGGCTGTGCTGCGACTGGACGATGGGTTCCATTCCGTTGTTGAACGCCGCTGATCCGCGCAACGTCGCCACCGTGGCCTTGTTCGGCGGCCTGTTGGCCGTCGCTTGGAGGCTGTACCTGGTCGCCGCGTCAGGGTCTGTGTGGGAACTGCATCGGGCGGTGATATCTCTCGCGATGCTCGTGTTTCCATTTATACCAGCGTCAAACGTTTTCTTCCCCGTCGGCTTTGTCGTCGCCGAACGAGTTCTCTACGTGCCGAGCATAGGCTTCTGCATGTTGATAGCCACTGGAGCAGAAAACGTACGCAACAGAAGTGCTGCTTTGCGCTGGTAAGCGGCGACTGTCCGATGGCGTCGTTTGTCGACAGCCATTATATAGATAGCTACGATTAGACAGTGACGACAACAAATCGATCTAAGTGGTCGCTTGTCTGAAGGTGTTTTCTGTCACCGATGTCGCTCGCGCATCGCACAAAGTTGTTGTGCTTAGTTGCTTTGGCTAAGGTTTGATGATTTTTTAGGATTTTTCGTCGATTTCTGCTTGCGAACTGGGGTCGTCGGAGTATTCATGATGACAGGTGTATTTTGAGATGTTAGTTTGTTACTCGATCTATGGCAAAAAAAAAGCACCAATCATGTCATGTCCTCATTGTTCGTCTCGAAGATTTGACATCTTCGAGACGATGCGAGCGCGAAGATTAGCTCAAGATTTTCGTTACACGAAAAAGTTTAGTGAGTTTACGAAATCGATCGACAACAGCGAGTATCTCGTATGCAGCGAGCAAATGTGCACTAAACATTGCGCATTTACTCATTGCGCATTTACTCATTGCGCATTTACTCATTGCGCACTACTAGTGCAAAACTAGCAGCTTAATATGTCGCTAACGCGCTGCACTACAACGAAAATGTTCGGATACGATCCGAGCTTGATCAGGCCGCTGAAGACTGGCTGGCTAATGGCGCCATCTGAACCTGACGTTGCAGGTGCTACAAAATGGGTTTGTTCATCCTCTGCGGCTCGTACATGGCAAAGACCGTTCATAGAAACTTCGACTGGAGTGACGAGTTGTCAATATATCGCTCCGGACTTCGGGCGAATCCGAACAACGCGAAACTTTTCAACAACGTCGGATTCGCCTATCAGCAGCAAGAAAACTACGAACGCGCTCTCGAGTTCTTCAGGCGAGCATCGCAGTTAGTAGAACGCATTTTACCTGCATTTGACCTCCTGTTTGCCTCTAGAATTTTGTCACGCAGCGGCCATTCGATTCAGTCGCTTGTTCGGTAATTGTTCATGACCGTCGTCTAATGCAGTTGACGTGTCGCTTCGTTAGCCGGCGCGTCGACATTCAGCGATGGCAGCGGCGGCGGCGGCGGCTGATGTTTTTCGTCGGCTGTGTTCCATGCAGGAACCCATTGGGATCGTTTGTTCAGGACTGACGCGGTAACGATCATCTTGGGTTTGACCGGAGGCCGCCTCTGACGCTGACCCACTACGAAGTCATGATTGTTTGCTATTTTCTTGTTAATACCGACGACGTGACGTTCGGTTTTATGTTGTCATGTTTAGCCTTCAACCCGATGACATCGGTTCGTGGATAAACGTCGGTCGCGCCTTAAATAAACTGGCGCGCTTCTCAGAAGCCGAAGCCGCATACAGCAGAGCTCACTCTTTGCTACCGCGTCGGAGCCAACGGACGGGCGTAACGTCAAATCCAGCGGAAGAGCTCCGAGTTGCTCCGGTTCATCTGAACGTGTTCGTCAGTTTGGCCAATCTGATCACTCGGAACAACAGCCGCCTGCACGAAGCGGACACGGTGAGAGCTTCTTCACACTTTCTAATGCAATCGATGTTACGGCTGCCCTCGTAGGCCGCGTCAGAAAAGTTTCCTTCGCAAGGGGTTCATGCGCTCGATTGTCAATATTAGTCATGCAAAAGTGCGCTAGACTCAAATTAGACGTCGCGTTCGACGCTTGACATCGAGGGAACAGTTAGAAACTCGATAATGACAACGTATGAAGCACAACCTGAATTTCACCCTGAATTGTGTCTCTACTCGTAGGTCGTTGAGGACAACTGCACGAAACAATGCCTCGTCCACTTTACACGTTCACGAGTTCTTCTGCACGATAAAGGAAACTATTTGCAAGTTGGTTTTTTTTTTTTTTGCAGAATAATCTGCTCGTTTGCAGTGGCCACTTTTTTTTATATTGATGGCAGCTTTTTCGCCAGCGGTTTCTATAACTCACCATAGAAGTCAGGACATCAGGAAACGAGAGTTAGTTATTCTCGCATAGGAACTCGGTAATGTTTTCATGATGCCTCAAAACTAACTTCGAAGTGTAGGGGGAGTACATTTTAATGTTTTTTTGTTGTTGTTGTTTCACAACATTTCATTGTGTCTTCTGAATGGTATTTATGAGAAAACATGATGCTAAATCATCAGCTAAACATTGAGCAACTAAAATTAGCCTTAGCATAGTGATGGTAGATGCACAGTTTCTTGTTAGCAAATGTTGTTAGCAACAACGCAACTCAAATACACGAAACGAAACTGACGGTCACCTCTTCACTAACTCGACTCGTTGTTGTTGAACTATGGCACTATATAGTTCACGTGGTTTCGAGCTTAAAACGTGTTTTCGTTTCAGAAGTCGTCTAGAGACCTTGACCAAATAGATGATCATGGAAGAAAATTCACTAAAAGATGAAATGACTGGGGGGGTGATTTTGCTATTGGTTCTCGATAATGTATTAGACGTTGCCGTCTATAGAGGAGGCTCAGAATGACTCCAGAGACGACAGTTTTAGCCCGTAACGATTGAATCCGATTATGATGGACTTATGTGCTTCATACGCCGCTGATGTTCTTCTAGATGACTGAGACATTCGCGTTGTATTAACTTGAAGCGGCGCTCAGATCGGCCGCATGAATTCGCGATGTTCGATGACATTGTCTGGTGGATGGGCGGCTTGATGCTAACTAACTCGCAACGTGTTTCCCTATACGCAGCTTTATCGCGAGGCGATAGCGATGAAGCGAGACTACGTCGACGCCTACACAAATCGAGGCGAAATTCTGCTAAAGATGGGCCGACTCAACGAGGCTGTCCAGGTGTACTCGCAGGCGGTGCAGCTGAGACCGTTCGATCCGGACGTTCACTTCAACCTCGGCGTCGTTCTCGTCAAACTGGATAGGCACAGCATCCATAAAAACCACACCGAACGTGCCGCCCAGGAGTTCCTCACCGTACTCAAGCTCGACCAAGCCCACCAGGTTAGAGGCAAGGCCACAAAGTTTCGTGTAGAGTTCAGCGTAGATGCGTTACGAACACGCGGTCTCTCTCTCTCTCGCGAGTGAACCGCCTGATTCGCGTGTGGCGTACGGGTGGAAGTCAATGGGCTAATTCGTCTCGTTACGTCCCTGTCGTTTTGTAGAGTGCGCTGTTGAGTCTCAGCGTGTGCATACAGAACATCAGCGACGCACGACTTCACCGCCGCCTCGTTGACCGAGTGGAGGAGCTCGCGCTTTCGGCTCAGCCGAAGTCGCCAACTGGCCGCGCGTTCCCTGTGGAGCACGTCTGGTTCAACCTGGCCATGGCCTGCGTCCAGCACGCGTCGCAGCTCGGCGCGTCGTCGTGCACGATGGATCGCGCCGAACTCTTCTTCCGGCGCGCGCTGGCTCTTCGGCCGGATTTTCGTAGTGCACTTTTCAATCTCGGAGTGCTGCTATTCGAACAGCGGAAAATTGCTGACTCAGTCGACTTCCTCGAGCGCCTGGTGCAGTGGCATCCCGATCACATCAAGGGTCTCATGCTGTTGGCCGACATACACATGATCCACAGGGGGGACAAGGACAGAGCCAAACTGGTGAGGACGTCTAAAATTCGCGTTCGACACTGCTCAGATGTTGGCGTTTTCTCCTCATGAATAAATTGCGAGTGTGTCAATGCTGTGCGTCTGGCTCAATGGTGTCTTCCCACGGCCAATCGATCAATCGATCTCTCTATTTAGAGGAACTAACATGATGCGGCTGTGGCTAGAGCGGCCGGCCGGCCGGCTGTGATAATGACGAGCGAAATTTGGCTAAAAAAAAGCTTCGTTTTGTTCTTTGCTCAATTACTAACTCGTCTAACCGCATATTTTCAGTTTTATTACAAAGTCCTTGAAGCCGAACGAGAGGATAACCAGGGTGTCCGTTACAACCTCTGCATCATCGAGTCTTCCACTGAGGCTGACAGGTCTCTTTGCTCAAAGTACATTACGCATATCAAGCCAAACGAGTTTTTGCATAAAAGCACAAATCTGTAGTTGACATATACATACGTATGTATCTCGATGTATAATACTACTATGTACACATTGTTATGCAATAAAAGAGCAAATGGTATTTTATTGACGAACTGCAATCGTAGGTGTTTTTTGTCTGGGATGACTTCCAATGCCGAAAACAGCTTCGAGCGATGGGATCGGGGGAGGCCATCGAAGCAAAGGAAATCCTTCCTAAGAAAGGAATTCATTGTCTAAAATTTTAGACCACTTTAGACCAGTGCGAATGTTTTTCGTCGTATTAGGACAACGCAGTAGTAACCGACCGAATGCACGTTGCGCTAGACTATTCAATAAATTGCTATGTTTTTCGAGTATTTCAAATTTTCCACTAACCGTTTTCCATATGGCTGATATTTCTAATATGGAAACGCATTTTGTTTGCCACAAAACATCGTTGTCTTCCGTTCAGGTCTGGATACGAACTCGGTCTCCCGTTCGGGTTCCATAAAGGGCTCTTCTAGATAGCACGAACGGCACGTCCACCACCTCCTTTCCTGGTTCCGGCCCAGTCAGGCAGCTGCCAGCGCGACCCAGAGGCGTTTGTGCTGTGTCCGGAAATAAGGCGATAAACCCGGCAGAGCTGTTTAGGAGTGGTTTGCTAAATTTAAACATGGCCACTCCAATCTAAATGATGCATCCTGCTCCGGCAAGTTGTCGGAGTTCGACAAGAGCAACGAGCACCGATCTATTGGGAAAAAAAGCCTTGAGAAGAACAAGACAATTTAAAAACATCTCCATGTCACGAAGATCAATAGAACAGCCATCCTGGGGACTAAGCCAGCGTCATTTACGCCACTGTCTACGGTACCATTTGAGCGGCCTTTTGAGATAGTGTACGTTTATGTACACTCTAGTGTAGCTGTTTGCGACAGCAACAGCAGGCTCATAGTCACTTGTCACACTATTCTAGACTGGTAGTGCATATATACATACATGTATATGTATATATGAACTGTATTGATCTAACGATGCTTCCAAAATCAGCACTGCTTATAATAGATTTTCCGCTTTCTTTTTGCTCAGGTCACGCTCTAAACTGGTCATAGCGTTTGCACGGCGTTTCCACACAAGGGTCTGAGACTCGCTGTTGTTTGCTGTCACTTGATGTACATGTTTTTATCTCTTCCTATTTCTAGATTGTTTCCCCTCTCTTGTTGTTATCCCCCTACGCACATCTTGCTGATGCTAAAATATTATCTCAAAAGGTTGAAATTGATATTTAGAGTAATCGGCATTGTTTACTCCATCTTCAACTTCTAGGTAGCGTTGAATCCTCGAGACTTCAAACCTAGCTTCTTTCTATGTTTGAGGGGCGTGTCTTCTGCACGCAAATGTAGAATTGAACGAGACGCGAGATGAGCGGCGATGCGCACATTTGTAATGATATTACCTAACGACGATGCTCGATATTCAATAACTCTCCGTTTGCGTCCTCAACGTTGCATCCCCGATGTTAAAAAAGTTTTCTTATGAAGGACTATTTCGCTCTCTTTCTAACGGTCGCAATCTCACCGAGAGTTACATTCTGGTCCAATAAGACGCTGCTTGGGTATCGTGCTAAAAAATTCCTAAAAACGAGTAACATCAGGTAGCCGAACTGTTCGTTAACTTCTGCCATACGGTGCAAGGTCGTCGCTATACGTTCAGATGCGAACTTTTTCGAATGCTAAATGTAGTCTGGCAATGTCAAGACGACTAGCGCGATAGTGAACAATGGTATACGGATACGTTTCGGGCTCAAGAAGTGACCGAAACTATGCTAAATAGCTATTGAAATTATTTTCTAATAATCACTTACTCATATAATCACTACGTAAACGAAATATAGCGGCACACAAATGTTAATCGTTCATCGCAGTTATGTCGATTACATATGAAGACAAAATGGCATAGTTGTGTGAGTTCTATAGCAGAAGAAAGCTCTATTTATGTACCCATCTCTTCGTGAATATGCGAGGCAAACGCAAGATATCCTTAGGGTGACTAACACAAAGACAGAGAAGGCTAGAAAATGTTTCTTCCCGGCCAGCAAGCAAAATCTAATATAGTATTTATGGAATGAAAGTCCTTAACATTTTTTTTGGTATGATTTACCGGCATGATACTTTATTGTGAACTAGATCGAGTCGGAAGAAGCTATATTTTCCTTGGGAGCTTCCTCTTGAAAGTTGATTCAAACTATTAATTATTATCATTAGGCATTTAAACGTGCCTCGTGCCTTACTTAGTACACAACGCATTCTTTATGCGTCGTGTACCAGTGTATTGAGGTACAAGAGAATGCTACGCTAACTGAACGCATAGCGCGATTCATCTTCAGCTGAAAGGTAGACTGAACTGGCCCAGCCAAATCCAGCCATATTCTATATAACGTAACACAATCGTCTCGACTTTTCATCATAACTTGACTGTGAACCGTTACTAGCAGTTGCAGTGAATAGGAGTTTCACGTAACAAACAGGTTAGAAGCAGCAGCTAAGAACGGCAGACTGGTCAGCTGGTTCCATTGGGTGCCTGTATGAGACGATTTCCTAGATCGTACTCGAACACCGATAGGAGATGTGTAGTTAAAGTACAACGATTTCACTCGATAAAAGCTACGAAAGTCATTAATTTTACCGACTCCCATCTGGTCCATGATCCCTTGCACTGTTCGACGGACCATCACAGAGCTAACTGGCCTGCTCGCTAAACTTTTTAGTACTATAGGTTCATAATTAACCAGCAATAAATTCGAGAATCTCTCACTCAGGTGTACCGGCGTACCATGATTGCACAAAGGTTAGCAGTGCCGTATAGGCTGCTACATAGAAAACGTGATGATTGTGATTTTAATCTGATAACTACACCACACCAAGATGATAAGGATACACATTGTATCTCTCTATCTCTCGCTCTCTATCTCTTTTTGCTTTCTTTGCCATTTTCCTATGAAGAGAAAAGCGCTCAAAACACCGAAGGGAGAGCATCAGCGAACGACTTTGGCGTCGCGCTCTTTGGTGGATCGGTAATTATTCCCGAGTGGACCATCAAGGCCCCACGAAGGATTACGAAGCTCTCAAACGAAACTGGCTCCTCACAGCTCCTAAAAACAACTCATTGCACATCTAACGAGCCATGAGTGTAAGTAATACTCTCCCTGAGCGAATAGACAGCCAATTGCGTTGTTTACAACGGCCTCGTACGTACACACACACACACACACATATATATATGTATATGTTTTTAGTGTTCCTTATGCGTGATTTTTAGAAGTAAATATGACCCGAATAAGTGCTTTAAAATGGTATTAAATAATGACGTTACAGTGGTTACCATCACAAAAACAAGTTCCACGACTGAACTGAATTCATTTAGGCACGTTGATGTGAAAATTACCTATAATTGCACATATGGCAAGGAAACCAAACAAATAACTGGAAGCCTATGTTAAATAACTGCGATATATTTAAGGACTATACTTTTTCTTGCTAGTGGCCTGCGTAAGGAAACGATAGCACGAGACTCCCGTCCACGGCGTTGAATTTTAAATGGGAAATCTCTGCAAAAATGCGAAGCATTGAATCTGGCGCGTACAGAACAAGATATAGACGCTGTATTCCGGGTCACCGTTACGAATGTTGGCTACGTACAAACATGGCGTTTTCCTTTCAAATAGTTCACATACGCTGGCTACTTTACAAAATGATTATCCAAGTCCTGCTTAGATAAGAATATCCCTAAAAATGGCAAGTCAGCGTTAGCATTTTTATCGTACAGACACAGTTTAAAGGCACAGATAAGAACAAAAACACGACCTAAAAAATAAATATCAAACGAAAACCCCTTGCTCGTTCTCTCAGCATCGCTTCCCCAAGGGAACCACTGAAGAGCTTTTTAAGAAATGAGCCATAATCACTTTTTCCCCGGTTTTTCCACCCTCATCTGTTTACAGTGCCATTTGTGTTGCGCTATGTTTTGCCGTCCGCCTGATCCGAGCCACCAAATTACTGGGCTGGATAGAGGCGCAGGCATACACAGGATTCAGGCATCCACGCAGATCTCGAGCAGCCAACATCTCCGAAGTCACGACGAGCCGAAGTCGAGCCGAGGCTTACGCAAAGCATACGGCGAGAACTAGCAGCTGCTACTGTTGCGGAAATTTGTGTCTCTCAGACGAATGCCCCATACAACCGGGGCCCGCGAACCTGAGCGTCGCCGAGAGTGTGTATGTGTGTGCCCCCGGAGCTAAGATACGCCCCGGCCGTAGCGATCTGCTCCTTCGCGAGCGGATGGCTGGCCAAGCCGCAAGACGAGGAAGCGCTACGACCTCACGCCGGATCCACTCGGTTCTGGCATCAGCGACCCTCGGCCGGTCTGCGACTCTCGCGTCCTGCTTGCCTCACCTGCAGCTAATAGCAAGCCTTCGCAGCTTTGCCACGAAAATGTGGTCCACGCCGAGTTCACGGATCCACTATCGTTTTCCCGCGCGCCAGTTTCCATCCCCCTCCCATCCTCTTCCCTCATCTCCCTGCTTGCAAGCGAAGCATGCAAATGAAGCAATTCACTTTTACACGCCCCCCCTCTCTTCGCCCGTCTCTCTTCCGCCCACCAACCTCAGAAGAGACAGCACTTCCACCCCAGTCTTCCCGGGAAACTACGGGAGGCTACGAGTTGTTTCCCCCAGCTTTAAGATTCTACTCGGTTGCGGAAGCAGATGCCCGCCCGGACTCATCTTACAATCAACTCGTTGTGCGGCACCTGCACTCATTTCAGTCCACCTAATTCGCATCGGCACGCGATCGCAGTCGATGACTTTCTGATTTCTACCCATCTCGGATCACGCGTACGGTTCTCGGACTCACCGGGCGCGTACCGGGATTGTCGACCGACAGCATCTCTATGCATCCATTCGCCCCTTTGAAGGATCTCGATGACCTTAGGCCGCCGCCGCCGCCGCCGCCGCCGCCGTCCTAAACGATTCCCACGTGGCCGACGGCGATGGAGATCCCGTCGTGGTTGCGGTGTCCCGGTTTACGGGAGGTTTTCCCCCCGCTCTTTTCGGTAACTCACTTCTGTTTTCCCCTTTTCAATGCGTCGTGTTCCTCTACACGAAAATTGCTGATTGCCAAATCGATATGTTGGCCCGTGTTGCCCGGCCATTCCGGCCGCCGCGCGGTCGACATGTGGCGGTGGTGGTTTCTCGTCGTTGACAACGCCGGTGTGCAGCAACAGTAATTCGGTTGCCACTCGTCTACACGCTCGCTCTTCTTTTGGCACTCCGATGAGGAGGCGTCGTCGAGGTTCCTGGCGGTGTGCGGCCTCCTTGAACGCTTCGTCTGCCACAACTACGTTTCCGCACTAGACGCAAGCGATCGGGGGAACGGGAGCGAAAAAGGGAAGTGGGAAACGATGTTGGGTTGTCGTATCCGAGGGGATGAGGCTCTGGCCGATGGCGAGGTCGGGAAAAATCCCTCTTGAAGCGGCCGACCAACCTCGTACGGAGGGAAAACGGGATAAAATCGCCAGGAATCGGGGAGCGGACGGGGGGAAAAACACAACGGAGGGGGGCAGCGATGCGTTAGCGGTGCAGGTGTTGAGTACGGGCCGCAGAGGCGAAGTGCGCCCTCACGCATGCGAACAAGAGACTGATCGCCCGGCAGCGGCAGAAGCGTTGCCTACGGCCGAAGCAGTAACAACAGCACCACCATAGAACAGACCGCGTTTGTGTTGAAGAACAGAAGGAGCAGAAGGAAGGAGGGCGAGCGATTCTGCGTCTGAGGGGACGTTTAAGTTATACCCACAATAGCGACTTGCCCAGTTGGCGTTCGGCCCCGTCTCTTTCTTTCTCTTTCATGGAACAGCGTAAGGCGAAGCGACCAAGCGGACCCGAGAGCGAACCTACACAGAAGCCAGATACGGTGAGTTAACGTGCGGGCGCTGCGCGCACAGCGATGTCGACACTGTCGGAGATAATGCACGTATACCCGCGTGAGTGTTTGCCCACGTGTGTAGCGACGCCAGCCAATGGGGCCAGCATAGGCAGGCCCGATTACGAGACTTCGACGAGAGCTGCATGGAGAAGAGATTTCCGTTACAAACAGCAGCGACTCCTCACGGCGATGAAAACTATCTCGATGTAATCGGCGCAGGCGCAGGCGTAGGCTAGATATACTTAATACAAGCTCGCTTGGCCGTGTCGCGCTATCAGGCGCGTGGGGCGCGCGAACAACTGAGACGACCCAGTAGATATCAGAAAATTCGGCCGCAAGTGATAGCGGAGGAAAAAACGGGACGGAAGCTGAACGGAATATGACGGATGACGTGGCTGCTGCACACGCAAGGGGGCAAAACGCCGACGACAGTACAACTAAATTGCCTGATACGTTGCAGAAGAAGAGCGCTGACTTCATGCTGTTTCGTTGATTCGATACGGTTGTCTTCAATACTGTGCATATTTTCAAATGCCGCTATCAAAGCGCATAATCAAACTGCTGCATCGTGAATAACGATGAAAATTACGTTTACGACGTCTGCGAATGTCAAATGCTTTGATCCGGAAAATGCTCGCTAGAGGATCATGCATCGCTTGCTCATTTTATAAAGGTTTCCTTAAAGCAGTTCAGGTTGGAAAATACCTATATGTACATAACATAGTTTTGTTTGCTGGCAACATTACAAGGTTTCGGGGCAAATTCTAAAGTGGTTCTCGACACTGGTCGCTTTCTGCGGTCCTTCTAGCCGCAGGTATCTTTCACTCCATCTCGGGTCAGACACACGAACGAAAGCGGTTTATATTTATGAACCTGTAGCGATAAATAAGCCTAGAGTGGATAAGAACATAATGAAGTGAGCCGAAGCATGCTAGCAGTAGGGTTACATTATGGCGAATGCAATCTACTGGTAAATATCTACATATAAATGTCTAGTGTTTTACGTTCAAAAAAAAAAATAGTGTCGTTTATATACCGCTCGATTACTGAGCCCGTTCAAGGCCAGCTCGCTCGGCTTTCATGTAATTTCTGCAGAAAATTCTCTAATCGGATTGTGAATTGTCCTACAACCGTTCTAGTTGCATGCCATAGAAAGTTTGCCTAAAGCCGAATGTAGTACTATCATTGATCACTAGAAGGTCACACAGTATTCAGGGCTTATCGAAGCTGACAGCTCGAGTATTAGGCGGGTCGGAGAACGACGCAAAAAGCCAGCGCTCGAAAACTCGTAAAGATGACGGCTGCTTGGGCCACCGAAGATGTCACACTATATCTACAACATTTCACATAAAGCTGTTCCCTGTTCTCGGCTCTTCTTGGCCCGCAAGCCCTGATCCTGATAGAGTACGAGCATTCTGCGACTGACAGTTTGCGACATTCACAAACTCGGATGCACCTTGTGTTCCGCTGGTGGCGGAGGTGCATAAATATCCGGAGCTTACTTGAAGGCAAGTGTCAGCATCATGCACTCGATGGTAATAACGCCAGAGAGCTGGGAAGGAGAATAGGCCGAGTTTGGTCACTTTCTAGTAGGCAGACATTTCTATTTACCTAGGACAGGTTGCCGAAACTGGAGACATCACAGGAACATGCCTTCGGAGCATGCTAAATATTCTCCCTAACAACAGGACTCGACGATGTAACTTCCTCTTACGTTTTTGAAAAGCATTGCACTTTATCAATGGTTCTTCGGTGCATTTATGCAGGCAGTTACAAAGAAAGAACAATAATAAGAATTTCTTTTAGCTAAATTCTTCAGTGAATGAGGAATAATACGAGGTAAAGTAGAACTACAAAATTCAACAGCAAGTGCGTCTTTCATTTCGTAGGACAAATCCGATAGGATATGCACCGCTACTTAGCTCAAAATTTAGACTGGTCTATTTGAACCGCTACTTTGAGCAAACCGTACTCTCACGCATTTTCCACGGATTCTAGTTTTTTTTTTTTTTACCAATTTCGCTTACTAAGAACTAGTTGAAATGTTTGTTTCCTTTTCTGATGGGTTATAATTTTACTTATAGGGATCAAATTGTGAGTAACTCCAAAACCTTTAGGGCTACCTCACTAAACAGTCCCCGCCTACTAAACAAGTATATGATGAAATGTCACGAGATGCTGGTAATTTGCGTATTTTAAGCTCTTCGCATAAAATCGAATGTGAAATTAAATTAGATCGTCAAATGCTGAATAAATTAACTTTCATTTCCCAAATGTTTGGTTCAACAACCTGAACAAATAGTTACTTTAGAAATCTTGCTGAACCGTTAATAGAGTTATTGATTATTCAATGTATTCAATCAAAGTAGTGTCCTGTAAGCCCACTTTTTACTAGACAGTAGATTGCTGTAACTGAAGTGCTCAATCTATTCAAATAGCACCAGGCTACCCTAAAAAATATCCCATTTGCCATTTTCGCGCAAGCCTTCCATCGTATTTCAATCGTCCACCCATCAACTTCACACATGAACATGTAGAAAACGAAGGACCTCTTTATTTTCGCCCCCCATTTTTAAATCCTCTGACAAACACACGCGAAAGTGTTCGCCTCTGGCGGGAGGTCCGCACGAAGGCAATCAAGTCGGCAGAAGCCCAATCTGCGAAATCTCATTGCTATGCATTACAGTTGTGCGAGCAGTCGTAGTCATAGAGATAACTCGGAGAAAAGCCAGAGTATTACCCGGCACGTCTTCGCTACAATCTTGTGTCTTTTGTCTTCATCGCTCCACGTCCTGCGTGAGGTTGGAGGCCAATTTCAGCTGTGACCTCAGCTTTACATTGCGGAGAGGGTTACTAAGCTTTCCATTGCTAAACTCAGCATAGGTACGCATTGTTCTCATGGAATTTGCAGATTGATAAAACTCCATGCGTTTCGCACACATGGAGTCTTATCAATGTCTTATCTGGTAAATGATGTAGCGTTCATCGAGAGTGAGAGAAAGGAATACATGTATATTTTACAAGGGAAAGTACATAAGAAGAGCCAGTCGAAATATAAAAACTGCACAGTGCCGCCAGCAGGTTGTTTCCTAATGCGCACACGCGTATTAGGAAAACAAGCCTCAGAAGAACCGTGTTATATGGATATGAGGCTGGGGTCATTAAAGATCCTTGTGTCACTTAAACACGATGATGTAACGATGCAAGCTTAAAATTTGAACGAGCAACGTTAAGAGGGTTTTTTTGCCGAACTTGCTTAATTAGTCGTATTTAAGTAAATATCTCGTTCTTACAGGGTTGAAACCTTTCGTGTAGATCCACGTCCTGAGACTCGATAGAGCTCGATCTGAACGTCTAGTGAGTAAGAGAGTAAGTGTTACTCATCCTGCTAAAGTGTATTTGTACGGTAGGTCAGTGATGATTTCCTATTTTAGGAAATGCCTCGTCTGGAGGTTGAACCTGTAACCCTTAAATTCATAGGCTACTGCCCTAGTTACCTTGCCACTGTGACAGTCAACAATGCCAACAGTGCACAGGAAGTGCCGTAGAAAAGGAAGAAGGCAACTTTTTTCGATAATGAATCTGAAAAACATAGTAATTCCAGGGAAAGTACATTCTAATAACAAATATTTTTTAACTATTTTACCCGAATAGTTTTGCGTTGGACGATACAGATATTTTAAAAGTTTCTTTTACCTACCTGTTCAGCTGTTTTTATATTTTACTGAGCTCCAATTCCTAATCGAAATTTTTGGTCACATTTTCAATGCCGGCTAACGGGTTTGGGACATCTGACTACTGCGCCGAAACATTGACTTGTCAAGCTTAAGGCTCCGAATCCGAACCCAGGCTAACGCGTAGGCCCTATCTGACATTGATTTATTAATTTATTGCATCGTATAAGTATTCTTTCAAAAAAGAGCTGCCCCATTTTAAAGAGCTCTTTATAAACGCCTAGCGAATTTTATGCAGTTTATGCTTAAAATCGTTCGTTCTCCAGTTCCTTGAACTTCTTTTACTTTGAAAACGGAGGAAAAGGTTAAACAAAAATGTACCTGTTTTCTCTTGCTCGCAAAGGAAATTTCGGCGCAATTTCCAAACAGATTGCAGTGAAAGAACCAGTTGTGCTAAAACAAACTAAATCCTTCCATAGCCTGAATCAGATTTTATAGCAGCCAGTTAAATATATTGTGGGGCAACATAAAAATGAACGAAGTGTGTATCTTCATTACCATAAGTGGGCGCCATCACTTCTCGGTGCCACCGATAGCCACCAGTTATAGTTGAGAAATTGTTCATGTGGTGGCCCGCAAATAACGCATACGGATGGGGCTCGGATACTCGCCCAGAGTCGTCCGAGAACAGGCCGAAGTTGTTCTGGACGTACGAGCACGACCGTTTACCGACGGCTAATTAATAATAACCTTCCTAATTAAGAATAGATATTAACTCCTTGTACCACCTTTCTCGCTTATATGGCATATCGTATATGGCGAACACATGCATAGTCACAAGATACTCACCTCTATCAGGTAGCGCATATAATAACATTTGTGTATAACACATTGACACATGTCATATTTAATATCGCGGGAGCAGTGTATCAGCAAGGCTTGCTGGGATACGAATATAGCCGAAGTTCATGGCTTGGAATCCCCAGGTGCCGAAATCATCAGTGGCTTTTGTGCATCGCGTGCGCTTTGAAGCGACCAAAAGAGACATTTAGGTAGAGACCGTAATTAAAAATGTCGTCTAAGTTCATCAATACACAGAAATCATAAATGTCTTGATCAGCCTGCTTTAAATCGTTCGACAGAACTGCAGGTCTTGTTTTAGGTTCGCAGCCTTCAGCCAATTCAGTAGCTCCAACTTTAGAAATAGGTGATCGTTCCGTATGACCTCGATCCTATGGACAGTTACCAAGCCATTATAAGGACAAAAAAGCATATCGGTGCAGCAATCTCTAGCAGCTGGATCTTTCCCAAGCTCGACCGCCCCAATATCACCTTCCTATATGTCTCCGTAATGTCCGACGTAAACGTTTTGCCCTGAACGATAAAGATGGCGCGAGCTAGGAAAGCCTGTTCACGTAGGTGAGGGGCAATCCTGTGCGGATTGAGTTCTATAAATTTCTTGTAACAATTATCCAGCTGAGTTCCTTTTGTTTTAAACTAGTAAGCGGGCTGGTCGTTTCGTCGAAACGCATTGTACTGCACGCGATCCTTAACTATTGTATAATTCTTCGATTGTGGTTTCCTATACTTCCACTCTGCGCTTTCATCTAGCGTCCAACACTAATGACAGGGCGTTATTGTATTAACAATCTATTACACGCCCAGTTCCATTGGTTTACAATGCTTTTGTTTCCGACCGTACCCTAATGGCCACTGCAATTATCCTTTTTTTATTGCACTCCGTGGGTTATACGACCGGTGTGGAGTTATCCACGAGTTTTACTCTCCTATTAAAAATTATCCTGGCAACCCCTTTCTCTATTTTAAGACTTGATCCAATCGAACGTTTCATCGATAAACCCGACTATCTGCGTGTAATTATACCTTGAATAAATTCTGTAATAGTTAGTTGCGTTAAAACTTACCACGGTTATCCCATCGCCTGGAGGCTGGCATTTTTGGAGTTTTTTGGTCGCCCAAAGTAAAATTTTGCGTAATAATAGCTATTAGGACGAAACAGGTTATTTGAAGATTACATGCCGGATTAAAAAGAAAAGGCGCTAAAGTAACGTTTTACGGATTAACTTTTTGAAGGTAGCGTTTTGTTTGGACCAAGGCCGTTAGTATTTCCCCTATATCTCCTCTAATCAGTCAAATCGGTCTAGATATATGTCTCTATATAACTTCTAAAACTGGCCAGGTAAGTAGAATTTTGCTACATCCCTGCTAACCTAGCAGCGTGCAAACTTCGCCAGTTGAAAAGCTTCCCTATCTGAGGTGTGCAGATAGAATGTGTCCACGTTGCAGATTCCCGCTTTTTGAAAGCGTTAAGCGGCTCAGCTCACTCAGACAAAACTCCCTTAGCTCCACGCTTAGACAGGCCTTGAACCTACCTCGGACTGATCGCCTGCGCTGAGGGAGGGTGGCCGCAACGTATTGGCAACACCGGTCTGGATTTGTTGCCCAAGGGTCCGATTGCATTCTTGTACAAATTGAAGTTAAAATCACAATCAATCGCTCCTTGTCTTTCAACGCCGATAGAAATCTTCGCCGATTATCGACTATTTGCAGGTGGAAAACGTCACTTCAACTGCGTTGAAGCTTAAAAAATTGGAACACTTGGAATTACATCATGGATTGTTTGCAAGGAGTTGCTTCTTTTTAGTAGCACTGGCTGACTCGGTCAGCTGCTAGTAGCATTTCACGAGAACTATTTCACTAGAATATATATATATATATATATATATATATATATATATA
>MNPL01017677.1:35773-51649 GCA_002081605.1 Tropilaelaps mercedesae | reverse complement strand
TGGCTTGGTGCATTCGTATGCGCCTTGCGACTGGAGGAGACACGTGGGTGCACGGGTTCGATCCCCACCGGTGCATATTTACATTCATATGGGGTCTGTCTTACGAAGTAATGCAAAAACTGCTACCGTGGACGTCAAATGTTGGCTGATGGTCAGCTTCAAAAAAAATAAAAAAATATAGATGGTCCTTTTTCAGCCGGCCTTTTTCGGTTAGCTCACTACTTTTGTTCCACTATCCGCGGAGATGTCGTCGGTAATGTCTTTGATGTTGTTGATCGCCTGCCCGGTGCATAATCCGTTCTTGTTGCTTGAAGAGCCGCGCTGTCCACCAGCGTATGCTTCGAAATGCCTTTTCTGGCGAGCAACAATGCACGTAGAAGCAGTTCCAGAATAGAAACTATAGCTCTTAAATGCAGTAAAAAAAACGGCCATTTGAGAACGAGATGCTGACGGTAAACTGGTGTGTTTTAATACGTAATAAAATCAAATTTGTTATTACTGCGACATTAATATAAGGAAATAAGGCTATTGCAATTACGCAAATGTAATATCAAAAACAAGTATTCGAAATGACGAGCGTATCAAAAAGATTAAGTGAGAGTAGAAACAAATAGGGTATGTCTATTGACATTTGATGGAGTTGTTTAAATATCAACAGATCGTAGCCACGTTCTGTGGACGGCCTATACAAACTTGCATAATATGGAGCGATAGCATCGACGATTATAAATAGCTGCCCCAATATCCGTTAGGTTGCGTTTGCATCAAGGTTTAAAGTGAGTTCAGTAATTTTGTTAGATTTTCTCAATAATTGCCTTTTATCTTATGAGTTGGCCTTCTCCTATTACGTTTATCTTGCAGATTTCCGACGCGTGTTCCGCTGCAAGACTTTTTCGGATTTGAATTTACTTGAGTTTTTTCCTGATTGAGAACACATCGATGGTAATCTTCGCCGGACTTGAGCAACCTTCATACAAAAGACTTTACATTGGTTTTGTTTGCTTCGTGCTTATTACAATCCTTATATCCATCTACACTGCTGAGCTAATTTAAAATGAAACTAAGATGCTTCCACTTTTGTTCTTGGCTTCGGGGCGATTCCGTCGACAAGCACGGGCCATACGAGCAGAACATGTTATAACCAGATTTTTCAGAGGCAATGGGGTTAGTGAGCCAAGCTTCAGTAAGCTTTTTGTTTGAGCAACTGATACTTGGCCCCAATATAAACGCTTACTTATTTTTTTTGTTCGTACGGGTTTGATTTGTTCTGATTTTCACACATAGTAATGGCTGAAGATCGTGGGCACCACTACATTAAATTTCCATAGATGTCAACAATCAGCTGTGAGCTAGAGCCTACTATTGGAACAGATAAAAAGGAAAAACTAGAGACCTAAGCATTGATTTGTAGCTAACTTTGTAATAAAATTATAACGTACATCTTCAAAATTGGAAATCTATTACTCAAATTATTTTACTGCGATTGTAAAATTAGAATGACTTGATATTTCTTCTGATAGATGACCCTTTTCATGCAATGACTTCATAATGACTTAGTTTTTACGAGAATTTATACATACTGCTATTCAAAATTCTTTAAAGATCGTAAGACACTTGGTTATATTAGTGTGTAATTTGTTTGATGTGACATTTTTTAGCTATTTTCTTATGGATTGGCCTGGCCCAGTCTTCAAATCTGGCTGAATAAAGGAAGATTTTCTTATTAATTTCTTTAGTAATATTCTGTGGATATTAGACACACTCATGTTGGATGAAAACATAATAGTATAAAATGTCAATAACGACTTGCCTTGTTAAGTAGCTGAGGACCCAAGTATAGAAGCAAAATGGCGGAAGTCTCGGAGTAGAGAAGTAGAGAAGTAAATGGCAGAAAGTTTTACTCAAAACTTATATATATAGCAGTGATATATGTATAGCAGTGAATAGCTGTAACTGGGACTGTAAAAAATGATGAAGTAAATATTGTCTTTCCGTGGAGGATCGCCCGCATGCTGTATAGACTATATAAGAGCATATTATGCTACTAGACTATAAGAAAGTTCGTCCTATAAATAGCTTATACTACATATACAATATTACTGCTGTAAATATTAGTGTCATGCTCAATGTTAATGATTGTACATATGAATGTCACAAATGGTTTTTAATTTATCATATATACCACAAGTTTGGTGGTGCCCATTGTGATAATCTTATAATATTGAGTAAAAAACAGCAAAAATTGTGTACATACCACATAATTAATATCACCGCTGATCTTTTGCCAACAACAAAATGTTTTTGGTTTGACATTACAGAAAGAGCGATTCAATCGCCGACATGGTATATAAAGCGGGTTAATCTTACCTCGATTTGGCTGCAGTGCGCTGCAAAATTTACCTCTCTAGCAAAACTAATGTTTCTTTCCATTTATACCATGATAAAATATAAAAAATAAAATATAAAAGATAAAATATGCCAATACCTGAAATTTAATGTAATGACAAATTTTTACACAACACGGTAGAACGTCAGGCTTCTAGCATATAAAAATTGTATACAAAGAAAGGTATCAACCGTAAACTATTCGACTTCAATTTTCCGCTGTTATGGGCAGTCAGACTCCAAGCACAGATCCGCTCCAGAAAACTCAATAGAGTATGCACATATGTCGGAACTATTGTGACGCACGTGCAGTTTTAAGTTGAGAAAAAAGCAGTCTATATGTGCAGCAGAATGCCTGTTCGTTTCGAAATAAGTAAGGCAAGCATCACCTAACAGAAATATGGTTTGGTCGCATTGAACATTTTCTTTGTACCTATCTTTATATTATGAGGAAGAAATCCAGGCAGGTTCTGTATGAGATATTGGAAGACACATTTTGTGCAGGTAGTTTTTCAGGTAAGCATTTTACAGGATATATTAAGGATAAGAAATATAAAAAAGAATTTAAAGCAGTGAGATAAGGCAGTGTTATCTGTCTCTACCGCTTAGAGGGACACTGATTGGTCTCGCAGATGTTTTGTTAGCCTAAAGCCAAAGTAAGCTTAGCGACTAGTTTCACTATACAAGATTTTGAAATTTTCCGTCATCCATAGTTGTCTATTAAGGTTGCTAAATCATGAAAGACGTGTCAGCACTGTGTGTTTATCATATGTTAATTCAAACTTTAAATATTTAAAGAAAGTACAAGCTTTTTAACAGCTTTTTTCATCTCCTCTCTTTCGTTCAAAGCCAAGTGGTTTTTCAGGGTCTAAGATAGCCTAACGGCAGCTCGACAGCCTCTGGTAACAGTAGACATGCTCACAGACAGCCCACTGCAAAGGAGAAAAGAGGGTCCTGGGCTGCTGAGAAACCTTTCTTTGCTTGGCTCCCTTTCATCTTACACTGATGCTCACTCCCGTTGGCCGACACATCTTCGTATTCTACCCACGTTTCTACAAGGTGATCACGCCCACCATAAAGACTCGTTAAACGTTCAAAAAGTGTCAAGGGCAGTGCAACTACTAAACTACTGGATGTTTCCACGGTTCTCACAAATTCAGCGTTTGTGACCCTGAGTTATAAAAAATCATTTAAATTGATAAAATCACATCTCAAGATATGATCGGAATATTGCTTTAAACAACTTGAGCAATCAGATGAGAGATAACACGATTCCTTGAGTCTCAGTCTTCACTTTTTTACAAGGCAGATACCAAATAAGATCACAACAACACGACACTCATTAGTAGGCTACGGTCATGGTTATATTGTAAATTTATGAGCTTTACTATCAGGAGTTTTTTTTGAAATGGACTGGCTGAATAGAGCAAAGAGAAGACAAGTTCGCTCAAAGCTGGTTTTTTTGTATTTGACTGAGATGGTTCTGTCAGCAAAGTAGTTGGATGCAAAATGAGAGTGATGGTCGCTATGGAAGCGTGCTACGGTAATCCTTTTGTAGCCAGTTTAAGCCTGCTACCACCGATTTAATATAATCTGAATCCTAATATAATCCGCAATAATTATATTAAGAAGTGTTCGAATTAATCCAACTAAGCACTTCCTGGCTCAAAAGTTTAAAACATATCGTTTAGCAACCAAACCTGCTACAACGACACGCGTATGGTATGATTTTCTTGTTGCATTCCCTTGTTTCTCTTATTTGCTGAGGTTTAGCTATAGAGATAACACACAATGCCACATTACCTTGAAGCGTTGTTTTGTGGATAAGTTTCCCTATTCATTTCATTTGACACAAGTTGACAGTTTATGATATCGTTTTAAGCTCTTGACATGAAAGTCGATACCTTCGTGAGAGCGTTATGATATAATGAGGCGTCAGAACATAAAAAAAAAGATAAAATGTCAACACGATGGTGCCAGAACGATCTTCCTTGAAGATCTTAACCTACAGAGGGAAGCATCGCCAAAATTACGTTAATGATAATTTTTTGTCGTGTACCTCTAAATGAGGCGTAGATCGCAATACGAATATAGGGTGATATGACGAAATACCTTTTCTCTAGTGTTAATTCCTTGTTTATCTTACAAGTTTGAAGCCAAATCTATTCTATATATATTTTAAACCGCAAAATATATTAGATGGGTCTTCGTTGCTTTGACGTATTCTCCCTAAAATACCTAGCATATTATTCAGGCTTTTTTCATATGACACAAAAGTGCAATTAACGAATGCTAATAAATACATGACTATTTTGATAAGCTATACCTATAGTTTAGACTCTTGAGCCATTCATCTATTTCATCCGATTGATATTTTGCTTAACATTCAGCAATTAATCAAAGCTCCATTTTATGGTATTTTATAATATTTTTCACTCGATGTTGTCAAATAGACAAACAGCACATACGTATCGGACTCGAAGCTACGATACATAAAGATAGTACTTCATAAAAAATGTGGGGCTATTAACCTGTATCCGCCATTGCCTTATATAATTATATAAATGCACTAACCTAACCTTAATCCGATGGTGTTGTTATATCTTTATACTAAATCAGAGCAGTGATGCCAATTTATCCAATAAAAATTTAGTTAACATTTCAATCATAAGAATGTATTTAATAGAATATGTTTCTGTGATAAGTGCTCATTGCAGTGCTCATTGTGCTCGCGTAGCTATTATATCTAAGTATACATTTGGTGAAATCTAAGCGGAGTTGCTAATTTCGAAGCGAAAACTTGGAAGAATATGTGGTGTTGACTTTCAAATACATATATTAATTTCAGGAAATTATAAAGTTCAAATTTAATCGTATCTTTGGACAACTTGTCAGATACTACCATATTCTTTCAACATGGGTTGAATTCGCACAATACAAGTTAACACTCGGGTAAGCATTTTACAAAAAACTTATGTTGGCCTAATTGGCTGTCAGGCGTATGGAACTTAGTTACCGAAATGTACGTCTTTGCAATAGCTTTTTTTTAATAAAAATAAAATATACTCAGGAGCTCGAAACTCGTTTGCCTTAGAAACCTAGCCTGTCAATTGTATCCGTCATTGCGGTAAGCCTTACCATAAGCTGCTAGGCCTTAGAGCTAAACAGCACTGTACTTAAGATCGCCAGGTTTTCAAATGTATACCAAACTTTTCAACAAATTACATATTCTCTTAAAATTGTGTAATAAAAGCGTCATATTTGTTCTGAATGTTCTGTTTTTTCTGAAGAAAAATTTCAATTAATATCGGATAAGTAATAAACGTGATTTTCTTCGCAGGTGGCCAAACGTCAGCACCGTTTCAGGACGCAAAGTCTCGCGTTTAAAAGGTTACATTTGTTTTTCTGCCGAATATTTGTTATATGTACTTTTGCAATTTGATTGGTTCTAAGGATTTTTATCAATATGAATGGTAGCCGCATTGGCAAATAAATTACAATGATTCGGTTAATTGTGTGCAAAAAATGTTATGCATCCAATTTATTTACTATTTAGATGCATTAGGACTAGGGATAGATCTCTGAATGCGTATTTCAGACGGATACGAAAGAGGTTACATTTAAAATACCTTGGAGTTTGTACTTCGTTTTTTCAGTTAATTCTCCATCTTTTAGGTTTTCTTGATTTTTGGGTTCACCTTCGATCCCCATCTCCGTTACATTACCCAGTCTGTTTTACTCCTTTGTTAAGGTGCCTGGGCATTTACGTACACTCATTCACTTTTTTGAGAAATTGGGCACAATGATCCCACCTTTCTTTTTTGTCAAGGCCCGTGCACTGGACTTTGGCGTGTGGATTATTAGTCCCATCTCCTTGTAATATCCTTATGTCCAGGTATTTCAAAATGTATGGATGGTTTATCGCGTCACCTCTACTTTTATCTAAATGGTCGAATGTGTGAGTCTTTATGACTGTGACCGTACAATCAAACAGCATTATGAACTTAAAGAGCTATTTGTTTGTACCAAGCATTTGTCTTTAACGTGGCACAAAAGTATAATAACAAATAACTGTTATCTTTAATCCGTTTGATGTGTTGCCCAATTTCATGTCGCAGCGCGCCTATCTCTTTCAGCTATTCAGCGAAGGCAATCTGCCAACGCTGAGATAGATATATTAATACTTCGGGAGTTAGATATGCGATTGAGTTTAGACGTCTGACGACTATATCGCGGAAGGGACCGTGATGAACGCTTGCGGATTTGCCTATATATTTATCTGTGCTATATGCCAGTCAAAATTAAATCATGTTTCGTCAACTGTCTAGTTAGAGTCACGGTCAACTGTTCAATTAAAATAACGTCAGCTTTTGTGACATATTAGTAGCTCTAAGAGCTGCAAGGTCTTGGTCTAGACCAAGTTGTGAAACAATACGAAGTTAAGAATTTTAACTTGCGCTTTTGTTCTATATCTTGTTAAATCTTAAAGAAATAATTCTGATTTTTCGAATATATTCTATCAGCAATACCTTCGGACCACTCTAGTTAAGGACTCTTGAAAAGGTTAAAAGTGACCAATTTAAGTTTGTGACAGAAGCGTATAGAGAGAGAGTAAGCGAAAGAGAGACCGTGTAGTTTAATTTTCTTTACTATTTAACTAAATGTGACTTCAACTTAAGGCTCTGTTGCATGGGGCCCATATGAATATTAACTTGCAGGTCTCAGTGGTGTGATGATGCGACAGCAATTTCTTTTTATTTACTGTTTATGTTACTCGAAACTACTAGTAGATTAGATTAGAAAACTTTTCCTATAGAACTTCGTATGGAATATCAATGTTACAACTTGCCTACGTTGCATTGGTCGGTATCGCGGGTTGACTATGAAGGTCAGTTTATTTTAGGAACACAGGAGATCACTTATGCGAAACGTGAGTTTTTTATTGCTGCCATACGAACAAGGTCGTTTACGTCAATTCGCTTACAAGCTAATGTAGATTTGCTTACTGTATAGTAGAAAAGAGTTAAAATGGAGAAAGGTCACTTCCTAGTGCTGCCCTGGCCAACAGTAATCTGTAGCTAGGCAATGGAAAGTGATCTTGTGTTCCGTTGCAAGAAGGGGTCCAACTTTATGTTAACAGAGGAAAATATATTTAAAATAGCTCCCATGTAAGCACAGGACCTTGTTGTTGCATTCAAGGGCTTCGTTGCTCATGCTCTGATCGTTCACCTTAATGTAACCGCTAATATAAACCCTAAGAATATTGCTTTTGATCACGTTCGAGCCCTCTTTTCGGACGATTCAGCCTGTTTCTCGCCCTTTTTGCAACTGACTTTTTTAGGGATTTGTGAAACGTATTTGTGCACCTTATATTTTGGAAAAATATTCTTGGGTGTACAGATAAGCTAGCCTTTGGTTCCAATATTCGTCGAAAACTAACATTTGTTACCGTGAAAAGAGACAACTGCCTATACCGCTTAGTGATTTTAGATCTTCTAGAACCCTTTAAGATTATTTGTGTTTGAGAGGAATAATGAAAAAGACAGAACGAAATTAACTGTCTGAGTAATACATTGCGTCTCTTAGTGACTCAGCCATATAAATTTACTAATATAATTTAATGAAAATTTGAATTAACTTCCTCTTTCGTAAGCTAGCGGAATAAAGGAAGGAAGAATAATAGCCGATTAATTGCACCTTACATCCAATCAATTTTTCGTAATTGAATGAGTAAATGTTTGCTATGAGGAATTATTGAGTGTCGTATGTTCGAAGTGCCTGACGTAAGAATTACACAAATTAAATGTGTTTTCCGACATTTTTATAGCACTACTGCTTTTCTAAGTTTGGATTAGAATAATATGGGGCTTGAAGGGCGAGAATGGTAAATAGAATTGACTCTGATTAAGTGCATAAGAGACATTGGTTTCTTAATACAACCGGCTGAAAATGTAATTTCCATCAAGAACTATAAGCTACACAAGTATACAATGCTTTTTCGTCTATGCTTTACATATATTGTGTACATTGATATTTATTCTGTACATTAAGTTAAATAATAATCGAACGTTTTGCTGAATACAAAGTATTTTGTTTATGTAAGCATTTCACTACTATTTGCCTTTCGGCAGAAATGTGCAGAGTGTGCAAAATTACTCGCTAGCTACGACCAACCCCTAATGAAAAACATCTAGGGAGCAAGTGTGCCCACAGAACTGAATTTAGCTCCTTATATAAGTTAGAAAATGTTCCATACATACAGACTCGGTGAATTTCTTTTTTTCTAAAAACAATGATCCCTAGCATATGCTGCCGTACAAAGAGTGTTCATTTTTCTACTAAATTATGCTACTGATAAGTGTAAATGCTGTTTATACTGGAAAGCCAGAGTCCGCACTCAAAGGATACGTAACTTGTTCAGACCTGTCGCAAATTGCAAGACAATTCAACTGAATAATGCCAAATTATATGCTAAAATATGATAACATCAAAGGTGTGAATTGCACATTGTGCAACTGTGTACCTTACCTACTGGTGAAATAAAATGACATTCTGCGACATAGGTAATGCGACCGACGCTAGCGGGTATATATGTATTATTTATTGACGTATGGGGATATTAATGAAAATTGTAATATTAGCCTAAATGAATGACACAGTGTAAACCTTCTTAAATAACTAAAGATATATTTCACCTCAAAAAAAAAGCAAAAAGTTTACTTCATTCCATCGATGTTTTCAACAGATGTTTGTGTTTTTATCAACATTTATGTTGACTATAAAGGAGTGTTAAAACACATGATCATTAATTTCAAAAGGAGATGTGCAGACCCACACACCTCCAATAGCATGCATTAATCTCTTCGATAACATATATTAAACAGGCAAAGCTTAGACTAAAATTATTATTTGATTATGTCGTTATCCATTTTATACAAAAAAGTAGATATACATAGCTGTTAGTATCGTTTATATACAAAGCTAAGACTACGTTGTTTTAACGGATATGCACTTTTGTTGAGGTAGAAGTAAGCGAAATGTTGATAGTTGAGTTGCACGCACAAAAACACGTAAAGAACTGTGGAACTCGCAGTTTTCTACGGATCCTCTGTTATCCTGTGTTGATTCTACGTATCCGCGGTTAGAAACAAGGGAATGATTAGGTTGACTCAGTGGATGGTCTCGACTGAGGCTCTATTGACCTCACCGAAATCTGACAGAAGGAATATATATATGGGTAGAATCCGTCTGGAAGTACCTGCGTATATTCGAGGCTAGTCTAGTGCATAGATTAGAGCTATTATTATATACGATTGAGGTGTTTTGTAAGCGGGCTAACTTCCAGACAAAGATCACCATGCCGCCCTGGTAGACGACGTGGAGCATAAAATATGACACTGTGACGCGTTTGGTAAAGTAAAAGAAGCGAGAGTTCGGGCCGATCCGGGCAGCTAATTTCACACATATATTCACCTGAGGTAGTGGCAATCATCCATAAATGAAATGTGTTTTTTTCAAAAAAATTTTTTATAGAATAAGCAAGGCAATAGGATATATCTTATGCATGTCGGCTTGCAGATTCCGGTTTTCGTTTTTTATACGCAATATTATAATCCTTAGGCATTATGCCCATGACTAAAACACGGTTCGGCAAGAAAAAGTTTTTCTAAAAAACGGATTGGTATGTGTCGATGTGAAACTCTTGTTTGTTCTCAAACGATTTAAATATATCTGTCAACTTTGATACAATTCCGTGGAATCATTGATTAGCCTATAAGGTGCAAACATACGCAACTTATGTATAACCAGCAACTTATGTATGTTCCAGAAAACTCAATAGATATGTCAGTGACGCACTTTGTGACGCACGCGCAGCTTTAGTTGGGGAAACAAGTTTATTTAGTTCGCGAGAAAGTTACAGATTTGTACTGAAAGAGACAGATTTGTAAGGTTCTTAATTGCAACATTCGCACAGATGACGCCATTCTTCCCCTACGAGGGACCTGTATTAGTCTTCTTCTACTTAGCTAAGTTTTATCTGTATCTTACCGCAAGAATATGACCTGTGCCTTTGTTAGTGTGCCTATAGAATACGTGAGGCAAATGACCCGCAACGAACCGAAACGTACGGATTTTTGTTCTATCAAAATTTAGATTGTCCTTATTGTGTATGTACAGATGGTTTTTTTTTTTGTTTTTGTAGACCACATTTTACAATCTTATTTGTTGCGTTCTCACTGAAATTGTAAACCAAGATTGCCTGTCGCTATACGCGGGTGCCTATATTCGAAGGGGACATCTTTGCCCAAAAATCTGAACTTTTTTATACTGAACCTAGCATAACGAGAAGACTGACTGAGCATAACGAGAAGACCACCATTTAGTATATGCTGTGGATTACATTATATGAATAAGAATATATGAATATTGGAAGGAATCGCTAGAGCAATTGTTGTGAGTCCATCCAAACGTCTTATCCAAATGTCTTTGCCTCCATTGTGTGCACTTTACTAGACCAGACCTTAGCTGCGAGCAGATAACAACAACCGGGAGAATTTTTTCTGCGGGCACAGTAGCCAATGTGTCAGTTAAATTGCGTTTATTATTGTAGAATATAATTGTTATAAACCGGGTCTGTACCCGACTTGCAGAAGACTTTTGTCATACTCGCTAGACATTGTGCCGCTGTTCTGTGTTTTACCAACGAAAACATCTACCGACGTGGCGTGCTCCGTCTCCACTTGCAATCTGAATTGAACGTTTGATCGTCCTGTCGCCTAGAGAAATCATCCTTCAGGGTGGCGTGCCACTAATCAAACATTTATAACAATGCGCTCCATCGCATTTGAGCAAAAAAATGTTGCATGAAAATGAGCTCGACCTGAATTTTAGCTTGATAATTTCACTGCGAACATTGGTCTGGCACCCTGAATTTTGTTTCGTCCAATTTTTTTCGTACTTTCTTGGTGTATTTATATGGTCATAATTACGTGGTCTAGAAGAAGTTTGATAGCATTAAACATTTAATGCTAGAACGTACATCGGTGGTGGGATACCATATATGAATGAAAAATGCGATTTGCATTCAATTGCTTCCAAAAAGACAGACTTAGTGATAAAAGTAAACTGTATTAAACTACTTGTTTAGAGAGAGAATACATTCCTCAAATGCAAGTGCGCAAATTATTGTATTCGTAGCATCATTTTGAAGTCGCTTGCCATTCGTGTTTACAACATTATTCCTACATGAACTTAGTTTCAAGTCCTCCCCATTATTGAACTGTACTTCTGGCTGTTCAGCCACACTTTTGAGTCTGTCATATTCTGGAAGCAATAGGTCTGTTTGCAAACGTTGCTTATTGTTTACAAATAACAGGTTGCTAGCTACCAGCTTCTTTTACGACTGACTGCCTGGATACTAATATTCATAGCCGCCTCCTGATGGTGGAACCTTCTGTTCTTTGAGCTGCTGTAAGTAAAGCGACAAGAAATTTCAAACTTAAAACAGAGAAACTTCTAACGAGTTTTGTCGTGTTCGCGCACTCATATTGCCAGGTGATCAACTCAATTTTCGTCCTCACTTATTTGCTCAGCAATGTTTGATAATGTGCAGGACGACATAAAGTTCACATTTTTTAGGCAAGTAACATAATAATACCTGGAAGATGGTATTATTGTCCTGGCGGAGGATAATAAAGAGGACGGCTAAAAGGTAAAGCAAATCAGTTCACAGTATTCTTCACATACGAAAGAAGAACTGTTGTTTATAAACTCTATACCATGCTCTTGTTTTATTAAAGACTAAAAACTCAGAGTGAAAGAGAATATGAATTGAATCAGTGACTTCGAAGACAGGACAAGAAATAAGTTTTGTTGAGGACCATGTTTTTCATGTAGCACTGATCGTGTTTCGACGTGAAAAAAGCTCGATATAATTAAATAATTGTCCAGCATTGAATAAAACATTTGGTAATATCTGTACATGGTAGCAACGGTAACCTTCTACAAATCTGTGACTCATACGCGAAATAAGGGTGTTGTTGATGAACAGTATAATTTTTGTACATTCGGTGTCACTTGTTTCGGATTTTCATATGTCTATCGTTTCTTCTGGTTAAAATTTGGGATACCAAATTTATCGACTGGAATGAGTTTTTTTCGATGAGTGACTTAACTGAGTTTCAAAAGCTGCATATGTTTCTTAGTTTGTTCGAGTTCTGCTGTGTCGAGTTATTGCCAATTGTAGCTTGGAAATTAATGCAGTTTCACCTCGTTTGATTTTTCGTTGGACTTGAAAATGTAATAATGTTAATCTACATATAACCCTAAATGAGAAAACATCAAACAAATAAAGCATGAGTGGGTAAAAGTAAAACTCGGCATACACAAATCTATGGTTCTGTTTACTTATCCATTACAAAGGAAAATACGGAATGGTGTTAAAATGGTGGAATTAATTGTATAGTTCTAATCATCACAATTAAACTTATGAATGTTCTAAAGACATAGAAGGTTAAAACAAACTTAGTACGTAGCCTGCGTCCTTTATACATTATGGTTATTTTTTCATGCGTAGCGTCACGTCATTCATCAATACCGGGAGAAAAACGGTAAAACCAGAGAAATAGACGATTCCGCATGGCAGTTAGGGCTATTGTGCGCTTATAAAACTAAATGTTTTTAATTATATATCATAGGATTACGCTACGTTTAAATTTGAGTGCTTATTATTCAACTTACGGGAATCAGCATTTAGGATTTAGAACGTATTTGAACACCGTTTATACGTACACATTTTCAAAGGCAGTGAAATTCGATTCAGCACACCCGTTACAGCAGGCAGGTAGTTTTGAATTTGGGTATTTTCACGCTTATAGTCGTACACAGCCTGTCCAAGTTGGTAAAATAGGTACGTAACTTTTAAAATGCCAGTCTCGAGCCACGACGGAGATAGTCGAACCCCCTAATTTGATCCACAATGCAACATTAATCCAGTTATTTGGTAAATAAGTGCATGAAAGCTCTAGTGAAGGCCCAATCATAACAAGCTTAGAAATAGCAGATGGAAGCTGAAACGTTTTCATTCAAACTCTAAAGAGAGGAATAGAGTCAAACATTTCGTTTATACAGAATACTGAGCGCCTAAATATTCTTCTTTCAATTTATGTAATTGCAAACAGAAGACTTTACCTTAAGACTTACTTTACAGAAGACATACCGTACAAAACTGTGTTTAATCGCGCCGAACCTTCGACCGTCGACATCAACAAATTTTACAAAATCTGCAGCTAAGTATTTTAGGTAGTTAGCTTGTTATTTTTCGAAACCTTCCCATAAGTAATAAATCACTAAACTGATAGCAAATATATACTGTAATCGATTTGCAACAGAAAGAAAAACACTATCGCATACAATAAAAACCACTTATTGTCACTTGGTTCGCGCCTTATATTATATATTGCACTTGCCTAAGAAATATATTAATTATGTACATGTCTAGATAAACGTCCATCTCAATGCATTGCCAACCCTATACTCGTTAAGATCATGCCCACATTTTTGACTTGAATCTGTGCTGTTTTCTTGCCAGTTATATTTTTTTCGTACACAATGCCTTGCCATGTATTTAAAATTAACATTTGCATAATTCTTCCATTTTTAACCATATTTAATGCTTCTAAATCGTGCTAATAAGACCTCTTTTTAATTAGAAAATTCGGATCTTTAACCATTTATGCAGTCTCGGACAAGTACCGAATCAATCCAGTGCAGAGCTACGTTAAATGTTATGACATATGTCGCCCTTGTCTTTGCTATAGTCCGACCCAAAACATATTAGGTTACAGATTCGTTCGATTAGGTACAGTCTGTTCCTATATTTTTCGTTTTCTAGATAATTATTAGTTTGCTTAACCAGGTAACTGTTCTTATATAAGTAAAGAAATTTATAAACGTTTGGCAGGCATCTCGATTAGAGGGCGCTTACTTATGCGGACGTTGTTCGCCTTATTGTTGGTACATAAACGTGCATCATGCGTCGCATTTCTTTTCATTCTGTGTTATTCACCAAACATTGGTATTATATTTTTATTCTCGACTGGCTCAATTCATTGGGTATGGATTTTTGTGCATTAGTCGATTTTTTCCTTCTATTTAATTGGTACAAAATAGGAGGTGAGGCTCTTTATTATATTCTTCCACACTACCGTAAGTATAGAACGTATAAAACTGAATACGTGGTTATTCCAATTCTACCAAATGGATATCTTTGGAGCTGTTGTTGTTCGTTTTCACATGCAGTCTTTTCTTTCTATTATACTTGGGCTGCAATTTTGTCCTTCGAGGTCATGAACCGCACGCATCGATTCTACATTATCTATTCCAGGCTGGCTCTACTCCTGTGCACTCGTCGAAAACTTACGTTATCACGGTAGGGTGAGCCATGAAGGAAATATAGGTTGCTGAAAAGTCTCCGTTCAAGTTGCTACTTTGTTTTAACGACAGTAAGGATGATTATGAGAATGCCAATGACTGTAATTGTGAAGAGGATGTTCGTAATGATGAATGTGACACGAAGGCTAGCAACAATGAACTCCGTGCTATGAGCTGTAGCGGCTCGCGCAAAGTCAAAACACTTACCGGCGATCAGTATGGTCTGCCGCCAACACCACTTATCATGCGGGTCACAGATACACGAAAAGTAGCTACCGTTTGATACTGAATAGAGAACGCGTGCACTAGCCGCACACTGCGTGGAACAAGGTTCCGACAGCGTCTCGATGACGGGACGGCAAGCAGTCCCATAATGAATATATGCCTGACCACAAAGGTAGTTCTCTTTGCATCGGGCTCGCCGCTGACTACATAGAATCTCCGGATCGTCGGGCTGTTCCTCGTCAAATTGGCGCTGCTTCAACTGTGCCTCGGTGCGTCTTTGCTCGAACGCATCGAGGCGATGCTGGAAGTCGACTCGTTGCTGCTCGAATTCGGCGCGTTTCCGCTCGAACCCACTCTCGTTGAAATCGAGTCTCTCCGGCCAACAGTTGGCTGTGTTCCGTTTTTTTGCCGCGCACTCGTTGTCTCCGCGCGCGCACGCGCAAGTGATGGCGTCGAAGCCTTCTATGATCGACGACAGCGAGATCAGCGATAATCGGCAGATGTCGAGGCAGAGCCCTTCTGGAGAACTAAAATCAGAAAGGAAAACATAAATGAAATTTTTGGGATCGTCCAAAGAGAACAGGTAGATAAGAGAAATACCTTGCAAATTATTTGTATTGTTACAACCAAGACAATGTTAATAAAATGCTGCTCCCATACGGCAAAGGTATGAAATAGAACAAAACTCGCGACGGAGTCGCTCATTAACGTAAAATGTGTTCTGCTATGCATTATATACGTACGTCTCCTCAGAAGACTACAGTTTAGCGTTACACGGTTCCCAAAAATTGACTGAGCTTCTGCAATTTTTCGAAATTGTTGATTATGTTTTTA